>OZ012737.1:441307389-441575905 GCA_963859935.3 Lathyrus sativus
TATTGGAAAAACTCAGCCATTTATGAAAATTATTAGGGTATTTACAAAAAAAAATGTGAGCAGAAGATTTGATGGAAAAATGTAAAAATTATACTAATTTTGATCATGTTAATAATACATTGTTTCATAAACAGTAAAGATGAATATGATAAAACATTAGGAAGATTGATTCAATTTTGATTAAATGTGAAGAGTTCTAACGTCAATTCTATCAAAACTTTTTTACGGTCCGATCCCCGCAACTACAATTGAGTCAGCAAAGGGTTATGCCACGTAAGTACCAGAACCCCAAACAAAAAGGATCAGAGTCAGTAACCGGTCGCCTTGCTATGAGTGTGTGGAGATAACGGGCTTAATGTGATTGCGCCTGAATGAAAAAGAGTAAAAAGGAGGAAGAGTAAGTTAGGCTTCAGCATAATAACATGATTCGAGTTGATTTATATATTTAGGAGGTTTATGACTGCACAATTGTGGATTAGTGTTCCTACAATATGCTTAGTGTGTAAGATTAGTACCTATCGATGCAGGATTTGGATCCTCTCCTTTTTTATATATCATGTCATCTATCATGTTTCTAATCTAATGGTTCAGAATTTATAATGAATAATTAAATAAATAACAAAGACAAATTACTTATCTATTTCTCTCTCCTATTAAATGGCCTTTTTTATTTAATTATTTATTATAAATTCTGAACCGTTAGATTAGAAACATGAGAGATGGCATGATATATAAAAAAGGAGAGGATCCAAATCCATCGATGCAAACTTAACCGAAGAAGACTTGTAGCCTAAAAGTAGAAACTGTGGATGTGTTTGTGCTTTCTTTGTTTTGTTTTATTTTAATTTTCTTCAGAATGCAAAAGTTCAAGTGTGGAGGAATTTGATCAGTTCATAATTATGCACATTCTCCTATATTTTTACTTAGGCATTTCTTTACTTTATCTTTATTATTTTTATGTTTTATTATGTTTTTATATATTTTTTTTATTTTTGGTTTAATTTGATTTTCGCACTTTATTTTTCAGCTTTAGCAGTCTGCGCGGAAAACGATCATAACTAGAGTTCCGGGAATCCGTTTGAGGCGTTCTAAAAATCGCCAGAAAGCTAAGAGAGAGAGAGAGAGAGAGAGAGAGAGCTACGACTTTCGTGTTGAAGTCGAAGTCAGATTTGGAGCACATTTTCCCAGAATATTCGTTGAAGTTATAGCATTAGGAATCTGTTTTAGTTTTGGGTCTGGGTTATGTTTTACTTTATTCATATGGCATTCAAATTTTTTGACAATTTAAATAAATTCAGAAAAAAATAATTAACAGCTAGTTTTTTTAAATGTTCATACATTATTTATCATTCTCAATCATGTTTTGAATTTATAAGTTATAAAATTATTTTGTATTTGCTTCATTACAAACACTTCCAAAATATGATGCCATTAACATATTTTACATATTTTAAATAGTGATAAAAACTCAAATTAATGAAGATATTATCATTTTATATTTAATTAAAAATTTAACATAAAATAAAATACATAAATAATAATAAAACATTCAACATGGTTATACAAAAACTTTTTTTTTCATATGTATTAGCCCACTCAAAATTCTCAAAATATGCTAACAATTCCTTAATACACTTATCATAGATTCTTTAAAACTAAAAAAAGTATTAAATTATAAAATCAACTAATATTTTGTCTTGCAGTAAAAATGGCTCATATTAATTATAAATTTATCAAATATTTTTTTATCTCACTTATTATTTTTATAAATTTATTATTTTACAAAATTTGTATACTTGTAAACTATAAATATCATTTTAAAAATTTTCTTTTTAAAATTAAAAAGGAACAATAGAGGTCAATTCCTTTAATTTAGTTTAATTTTTAAATATAATTAAACAAACTATAGTTAAAAAAATTTATAGAAAAAAGAAATTAAAATTGAATCTACTTCTGAGTCTTAGTTTGATAAATTTTTGTTTTTCATCACTTACCAATCACGAATTTAGTCTATAGCGGTCAACATTTATTTGTTGTTAATTTAATATATTTTTCTTATATTCTCTATCGTTAGATTTTTAAGTGTATTAGAGTATACAGAGATTAGTTAGATTAACTTAGACAATTTTTATTTCAGAATAATTATGTTGTATATGAGTATTGGAAAAACTCAGCCATTTATGAAAATTATTAGGGTATTTACAAAAAAAATGTGAGCAGAAGATTTGATGGAAAAATGTAAAAATTATACTAATTTTGATCATGTTAATAATACATTGTTTCATAAACAGTAAAGATGAATATGATAAAACATTAGGAAGATTGATTCAATTTTGATTAAATGTGAAGAGTTCTAACGTCAATTTTATCAAAACTTTTTTTACGGTCCGATCCCCACAACTACAATTGAGTCAGCAAAGGGTTATGCCACGTAAGTACCAGAACCCCAAACAAAAAGGATCAGAGTCAGTAACCGGTCGCCTTGCTGTGAGTGTGTGGAGATAACGGGCTTAATGTGATTGCGCCTGAATGAAAAAGAGTAAAAAGGAGGAAGAGTAAGTTAGGCTTCAGCATAATAACATGATTCGAGTTGATTTGTATATTTAGGAGGTTTATGACTGCACAATTGTGGATTAGTGTTCCTACAATATCCTTAGTGTGTAAGATTAGTACCTATCGATGCAGGATTTGGATCCTCTCCTTTTTTATATATCATGTCATCTATCATGTTTCTAATCTAATGGTTCAGAATTTATAATGAATAATTAAATAAATAACAAAGACAAATTACTTATCTATTTCTCTCTCCTATTAAATGGCCTTTTTTATTTAATTATTTATTATAAATTCTGAACCGTTAGATTAGAAACATGAGAGATGACATGATATATAAAAAAGGAGAGGATCCAAATCCATCGATGCAAACTTAACCGAAGAAGACTTGTAGCCTGAAATGAGAAACTGTGGATGTGTTTGTGCTTTCTTTGTTTTGTTTTATTTTAATTTTCTTCGGAATGCAAAAGTTCAAGTGTGGAGGAATTTGATCAGTTCATAATTATGCACATTCTCCTATATTTTTACTTAGGCATTTCTTTACTTTATCTTGATTATTTTTATGTTTTATTATGTTTTTATATTTTATTTTATTTTTGGTTTAATTTGATTTTCGCACTTTATTTTTCAGCTTTAGCAGTCTGCGCGAAAACGATCATAACTAGAGTTCCGGGAATCCGTTTGAGGCGTTCTAAAAATCGCCAGAAAGCTAAGAGAGAGAGAGAGAGAGCTACGACTTTCGTGTTGAAGTCGAAGTCAGATTCGGAGCACATTTTCCCAGAATATTCGTTGAAGTTATAGCATTAGGAATCTATTTTAGTTTTGGGTCATGTTTTGGGTCTGGGTTATGTTTTACTTTATTCATATGGCATTCAAATTTTTTGACAATTTAAATTAATTAAGAAAAAAATAATTAACAGCTAGTTTTTTTTAAATGTTCATACATTATTTATCATTCTCAATCATGTTTTGAATTTATCAGTTAAAAAATTATTTTGTATTTGCTTCATTACAAACACTTCCAAAATATGATGCCATTAACATATTTTACATATTTTAAATAGTGATAAAAACTCAAATTAATGAAGATATTATCATTTTATATTTGATTAAAAATTTAACATAAAATAAAATACATAAATAATAATAAAACATTCAACATGGTTATACAAAAACTTTTTTTTTCATATGTATTAGCCCACTCAAAATTCTCAAAATATGCTAACAATTCCTAAATTCACTTATCATAGAATCTTTAAAACTAAAAAAAGTATTAAATTATAAAATCAACTAATATTTTGTCTTGCAGTAAAAATGGCTCATATTAATTATAAATTTATCAAATATTTTTTTATCTCACTTATTATTTTTATAAATTTATTATTTTACAAAATTTGTATATTTGTAAACTATAAATATCATTTTAAAAATTTTCTTTTTAAAATTAAAAAGGAACAATAGAGGTCAATTCCTTTAATTTAGTTTAATTTTTAAATATAATTAAACAAACTATAGTTAAAAAAAATTATAGAAAAAAGAAATTAAAATTGAATCTACTTCTGAGTCTTAGTTTGATAAATTTTTGTTTTTCATCACTTACCAATCACGAATTTAGTCTATAGCGGTCAACATTTATTTGTTGTTAATTTAATATATTTTTCTTATATTCTCCATCGTTAGATATTTAAGTGTATTAGAGTATACAGAGATTAGTTAGATTAACTTAGACAATTTTTATTTCAGAATAATTATATTGTATATGAGTATTGGAAAAACTCAGCCATTTATGAAAATTATTAGGGTATTTACAAAAAAAAATGTGAGCAGAAGATTTGATGGAAAAATGTAAAAATTATACTAATTTTGATCATGTTAATAATAGATTGTTTCACAAACTGCAAAGATGAATATGATAAAACATTTGGAAGATTGATTCAATTTTGATTAAATGTGAAGAGTTCTAATGTCAATTCTATCAAAACTTTTTTTACGGTCTGATCCCCCGCAACTAGAATTGAGTCAGCAAAGGGTTATGCCACGTAAGTACCAGAAGCCCAAACAAAAAGGATCAGAGTCAGTAACCGGTCGCCTTGCTATGAGTGTGTGGAGATAACGGGCTTAATGTGATTGCGCCTGAATGAAAAAGATTAAAAGGAGGAAGAGTAAGTTAGGCTTCAGCATAATAACATGATTCGAGTTGATTTGTATATTTAGGAGGTTTATGACTATACAATTGTGGATTAGTGTTCCGTCGATATCCTTAGTGTGTAAGATTAGTACCTATCGATGCAGGATTTGGATCCTCTCCTTTTTTATATATCATGTCATCTATCATGTTTCTAATCTAATACTTCAGAATTTATAATGAATAATTAAATAAATAACAAAGAAACATGAGAGATAGCATGATATATAAAAAAGGAGAGGATCCCAATCCATCGATGCAAACTTAACCGAAGAAGACTTGTAGCCTGAAATGAGTAACTGTTGATGTGTTTGTGCTTTCTTTGTTTTGTTTTATTTTAATTTTGCTCGGAATGCAAAAGTTCAAGTTTGGAGGAATTTGATCAGTTCATATTTATGCACATTCTCCTATATTTTTACTTAGGCATTTCTTTACTTTATCTTGATTATTTTTATGTTTTATTATGTTTTTATATTTTATTTTATTTTTGGTTTAATTTGATTTTCGCACTTTATTTTTCAGCTTTAGCAGTCTGCGCGAAAATGATCATAACTAGAGTTCCGGGAATCCGTTTGAGGCGTTCTAAAAATTGCCGGAAAGCTAAGAGAGAGAGAGAGCTACGAATTTCGTGTTGGAGTCGAAGTCAGATTCGGAGCACATTTTCCCAGAATATTCATTGAAGTTATAGCATTAGGAATCTGTTTTAGTTTTGGGTCATGTTTTGGGTCTGGGTTATGTTTTCGACCTAGTTGAAGGGGTTATGTGTCCGACAGGTCCTTCATGCTCGACAAGGCTTGTACACCTGTCGGGCCACTCAGACTAACTTGGGCCTGTAAGGCAATACTGGACTGGGCCTCGGTATAGAACGGGCAGGCCCAATCCAGTATTTCCTTACAGGCCCAAGTTAGTCTGGGTGGCCCGGCAGGCGTACAAGCCTACGGAAACCTTTGTTTTATTTTCTTGTTTTACTATTTTATTTTGGTTTCTTTTCAGTTATAATAATAAAATATAGAAAAAATTGCATCTTTTTGAAAGTTCTAAGCTATAGTCTAATTTGAGATTAGTTTACGGAGATTTGGGAAAAATTCACAAGATCGGTATCGTCTTAATGTAACACCCCATTTTACCCCGTACGCGTAATACAATGAATATAGAGAAATAATTCATAAAATTCATCAGAGTTTTCCAACACAGTGGGATATCACACTAAGTCACTTCATCTCATTAAAATAAATCAATATTATTTAGTTTTCAATTAAGCAGCGGAATACAAATTAATTCTCCAAATCTAATTCCCCTCAACACGAGGTCATACAACATCAGTTTAACAAATGAAGATACGTAATAATAAACAAATAAGGTAGTCAAATATCAACGTAATCCCGTCATCCCATGTTACGTATCAGAGCGACTCCTAAGACTTGATCGAATAGCAACACACTCCAAGCACTACTCAGGTACCTGGTGTCGCTACTGCGAAAATCGGCGCCGGCTATACAGAAGAGTCGCCACCGTGCGTTATTTATCCCGAAGGAGGGAAAGGAAACGCTCAGAGTAAACCTCACGCAAATACGGGAAAGGTATGGTCATCGCAACCAAAACCTGGATTCGGGAGTCAGTTACGCAAGGGGAAGGTATTAGCACCCCTCACGTCCATCGTACTCGATGGGATCCACGCTTGTTTTCTTGTACGGATTATATTCTATCTACACTAGAGGTTAAGGGTAAAAAAGAAAGAAAAAGGTGACTCGGCAAAGTATCGCACTTTATGCCTACGTATTCCCGTCTGGAACGAGAAATCAGAGTCAACGTAGTTCGCCTAACTACGGGTAAAAGATGGAGGAAGGTTGCTCGCTAGGATATCGCATCCTATGCCTACGTACTTTCACACAGCATGAAAGATCAAAGCAAACGTAGTTCGGGCTACGTATGACACCAGTCTGTCTTGATTGTTTTTATCCTTCTGAAAAAGGTCCTTTTCTTCTGATTATGGGTCCAAGCGGACAAAAATGACACTTTTGATGAGTTCACAGTCTTTTACGGAAGAACTGTCTTTTATTGTGTTTGAAATCTTATTGTGTTTTTCTATTGTTTTGAGGTAAGAAGAGAAACAGCAACTCTAAAACCTATGGTTGAAAAGGGAATCAAAACTATCCTAATGTTGTCATGCATGGATTTACACCTAAATTCTGTCATGTTTCTCTCTTGCGCAGAGAGAAACAGAGGTCCTAGGGGATGAACGGAAACAGAAACAATATATACAGCAAAACAGTAAACATGAATGAATGCAACAGCCAAGCTAGGCAAGGGAGACTCGCTCTACCTCGAACCTTGAAAACAACAGGCAAAAGTGAAACAGAATTCACTTTATACCTAACGGGGTAATTATCAAACAATACAGTCAAGAAACTCAAACAATACATCAACAGCTCTAAACAGCAAACGCTGACAGGAACAGCAAAAATCACCAACACCTTCAAGCAAGGTCTTCATCTTTGTCAATCTTCAATGATCTTTATCTCCATCTTCCATGGCTTTTCTTCAAGTCAAGCTCTCCTAGAGAATAAACAGTTAACAAGATGATTTTAAATGTTAAACAGTCAGCTGACCACCAAAGGTGGCATATAGACTATTAACAAAATACAGACTGTTTATCTCAAAAGTTCTATCTCCTAGATACTGTCACTAAGCCTTCCAAAGGAAGGAGGTGAGTATCAAAGAGAGACTTTGAATCATTGAGAAGAATGGAGGCACAGGAAACCATCCATGTTTATGAATCAAATCTCTATTCTAAGCCCTACATAGTTCCTATATCCTATGAACTTCAATCAGCTACAAGCAAGCAACAATCTTCATCCACTCTTGAACTTGATCTTCAATCTTCGTATCTTCATTATGCTCCATCACCAAGGTCTTCAAGACAAACCCAAGCCCCAAGCAAAGCCCAATAAAACCCACACAATCAAGCAAAAACCCCAAAAGGGCCCACCAAACAACATGCAATTTGTAAAATATACTAAAAATATTAATATAGCAAGGAAAATTCTAATATTAATTCTAAGGGGAATCCTATATCTACCCTACATACCCCATATATCCCAAGCTTCTAATTCATCTTAAAAACCCAAAAGAAAATGTTTTATTGCACCTAAGTTGTATTTTAACCTAATTTTGACTAGCCTAATGGTATCTAATCAAACTACCTAAAATAAAATCCTAAAAATCATGGTATAAAAACCAGGGGTCCCTAACATGTATATCTATTTGTACTAAAAGGAATGGTCTCAGAATATTAAGGGAGCTACCTAAAATAAAATCTACAAATCTATGTACAAACCTAAAACTATTAAAAAGTCATTACAAGAGAAAATGTGCAAAAAATAGTAAAAGAATGAAAAATGGCTATTTTATTATTTATTATTTTTCTAGACAAATATATGAAATGGTAGAAAAAACAAGCACTCAAAAATATTGAATTTTCAATTTTATATGAATTTTATAAAATGCAAGATAAAATGAATAAAAGAAAAATTAAATGGAAATGCCAGGAGGTGTAACTAGTAATGAATGCTAGTTCATAATGGAACATGGGCCTGAGAGGGAGGTGTTAATAATGATGCGCGTGCGGGCCCATGACCATCAGAAAATCAAAAGAAAAAGAAGAAGAAAATAGAAAAATGGACGGTGCATTAAACAAGCCTTTTCAGTGTAATTCAATGTGGGCTTGGAATTGGGGGTGTTGGAATCAAATATGCCAGGCCCATTTGTTTAATCAGGAAATGCCATAAAAAAGAAAAGAAAAGAAAAAAAACGCGTGGTAGAAAGTAACAATATTCAGTGTAAACTGATTGGGCTTTGGAAACGGGGTGGGGTTAGCAAAAGTGACTTAAGCCCAATCACCAATTTAAATGGAACGCCGCGTTTTGACCTATCTCAGACTTCCCTCTTTAAACCAATTTTAAATCTCGCCCGTTGGATCCCTCAATGGTCAGCTGGTCTTGCTCGCATCCAACGGAGGAAACCTTATCTCCTACCTCCGGCTAGGGTTTGCCATGAATATCTCATGAAACAGAGTTATGAACTCAGCAATCATCCAACTCGTGTGCCTTCGTTTCTCCATCAAATTCAAAAATCTAAAACACTATATCACTCCATTTTCTCTCCTGATCACAGCCATGGCATTAGTTTTGATTAAAACCTACCCTAACATGAAACCCGATGGTGCAACTTCCATTAATGGTGAAACTTCAACCTTCATAATTCCTTGATTTCCTTGTACTGACATGATCCCTAGGTCACACTGATCAAATTAAGCTATCTAGCATGTATTATATCTCACCATACTAACAGTTCTTGATCAAAACAAGAATGGTGTCACCAACTGAAATCCCACTAATTGATCTCAAAGTTACCAGACTTCATCACCTATTTGTCTCTAACCAATTTATGCTAACAACTCAGCCTAATCATGCCTAAATCATGGTGTAATGGAGAAGATGCAAACCTGTCAAATCTTGAAAAACAGATGGTGAAATTGCTCGAGTCAGCTTCCAATTCCTGGTAGAATCACTCAAAGAATCATCTTCTTGCTTCTGTTTGCAAAGGGAAAGGCTGAATCTTCTTCAATTCCTAAAACCGATTCTTGATGCAAGCTTGAAATTCCACAATGATATCTTTCAATTCTGGCTCAATCTCCTCTAACCAATGCCCTGAACCCATTCTAATCCCTTTATAGAGTGTGTTAGAATGGTCTAGGAGTTTCTGGAATGAGCTTATGAGATATTCAAATTCTCATGTCATGAGATATCATGTAATGCAATCTCATATGGCAGTCCATGTTTAGGCTTGTGTAGCAGCTTGATCAGGGTTCAAATTACCATCCAAAGAGATTTTGAGTGTGTTAGAATAGCCTTGGTAGCTTGGTTGGATCCCTTGTTGGATTTGGCAAATGTTACTTAAAGTACAAGTAATTCAAAACAAGTCCAAGAATTTGACCTCAAGTGTAAAATCTAACATTGTCAATCATCTCCAAATATGTCTTCTACTCAAAATCATATATAACTTTGCTCCATTTGGTCTTGTAATGAGAATTTCCCAAAAATAGTAACTTTCATGTATTAAATCATGCCTTTTTTGGGTCAATTTTGCAAATATGAGTTCCATGCATTTACAACCTTCCATGATCACTTTCCTAGACTCAAAATGTTATTTGGAGAAACTTTTATGTTGGGAAATTTTTCATTTGAAGCTTCCTTGTATGAGTTTTAGGCATGTGCTAAGAATGACCTATAATTCCACTTTCCCAAAATACCCCTAGCTTGCACAAGCTATAAGTTGAGTTCTACAAATCAGAATGAGGCATACCATACCTTTTTGGAAAGGGGAGATCATGAGGAACAACTCTTGTGTTTGCCAAAAATCCATTTGAAACTTACTTGAGGGGAAAAGGTTGCTTGGAAGACAGACAACTTTCACAGACAAATTTCACTGTCCTCAGATGACCTGTAACTTGCAAGAACCATAACTTGAGTTCTATAAATCTCCTTGATGACTTCCACCACTCAAATTAAAGGTCTTGAGATGCTCTACAAGTTTCATGTTGGCCAAGGATCCATTTGAGACTTGTATTTTGAATTATTTTGCTTGGAATTTTGACCTAAATCAGGGGATTTTACACTGAAACCCTAATTTAGAAACTCCTCTTCTTCTTGATTTACTTTGACTTCTCCTTGGCACAACACCACATCTATATCCACATATCAAATGATGAATCCCCCATTCTTCAAATAAGCCTTGATGCCTTTCAATCAAGCATTTGACCTAGGGTTGACCTAGGGTTAACCCAGATGAAACCCTAGTTGACTGCCTTCAACTGTAGCTCTTGTAATCACCAATGACTTGCTTCATCTCCAAAATGGCCCTCTAGGTCTTCCATGATGTCTATACACATTCCATGCCATCAGCTCATAGCTCACAACTCCTCTGATGATCTTCAAACACCCTCTAGATAGGAGAGAAATCCACTGATTGATCTGCTAACTCCTCAAAGCTCAAATTCTTTCCTGAGGACCTGGATAGTCTTGAACTTGAATAAAACCCCTTGGATATGCTTCTTGAGATAAGAATGGCACTTGATCCCTTGTTGGATGGCTTGCCCATGTTATGCTATGCAAATGAATGAACTATGTACATGATCTATTATGCAAATGATAAAGCTATGGAAACACAAATCAGGTGAAATAAGTTGGTCAAATTTTAGGGTGCAACAGCTGCCCCTATTCAAGCGGCTTGGACCCGACTGGGTGAAACGCCCAGAGCCTTCAGACAATCGAGGTACGAGACGGTTGAATACCAATAAACCCGGAAATTTGCCAACTGCAAACATAAACCACGAAAAGTAACCTACACCACTGCTTGGGAAAATACTATCTACAGATCTGACTGCAACATTATCTTGTCAGTCTTGGGACAAACTTATTAACTTCACCGGAAGAAGCATCTTTTCAAAATTATCGGAAAACTCATCCACCTGTTCCATATGGAAAAACTACACTACCATCCGCCTGATTCATACGGCAACCTAACTTTGTGAATATTGAAAAATTATCTACATCCGCCTGCTTTGTACGGAAAGAGTACCTCCATTTAGATTCGAAACTTGTCTGCCTAGAACATACAACATTGTTATCCGCCTGATTCATACGAAAAAACTGTTTGTCGTCCGCCTGCTTCATACGGAAAGTACCATATTGTCATCCGCCAGATTCGTACGAAAAAACTGTTTATCGTCCGCCTGCTACATACGAAAGTACCATATTTTCATCCGCCTGGTTCGTACGGAGCAACATACCTGCCTGATTCCTACGAAGAAACTCTTTTTCATATCCGCCTGATACTTACGGAATCATTTTCTTTATATCCGCCTGCTACTTACGGAATCGTTCTCTTTAGGTCCGCCTGCTACCTACGGGAGAACATGTCTGCCTGATTCTTACAGAAATCAAATTCGTATCCGCCTGTTGCTTACGGAAAGTTTTAATATCATTACCCGTCTGTTCCATACGGAGATCTCATCTCTAAACGTCCGCCTGCTACTTACGGAAGAGCATATCTGCCTGATTCTTATAGAATAGTCTTGAAATTCATCCGCCTGCTTCATACGGTACAATTTTTATTACCATCCGCCTGTTTCCTACGAAAAGTTTGCCTGCCTGATCCTTATAGGAATCTTCGAAGTTCATCTGCCTGCTTCATACGGTGCAACTTCTTCATTGTCCGCCTGCTTCATACGGAATAATTCTCATATGTCTGCCGGTTACCTACGGGAGAATTCTATTAGCATCCGCCTGCTTCATACGGAACTTTACCTGCCTGATCCATACAGGAACAATCGAAGTTCATCCGCCTGCTTCATACGGTACAATTTCTATTACCATCCGCCTGTTTCCTACGGAAAGTTTGCCTGCCTGATCCTTACAGGAATCTTCGAAGTTCATCCGCCTGCTTCATACGGTGCAACTTCTTCATTGTCCGCCTGCTTCATACGGAATAATTATCATATGTCCGCATGTTACCTACGGGAGAATTCTATTAGCGTCCGCCTGTTTCATACGGAACTTTACCTGCCTGATCCATACAGGAACAATCGAAGTTCATCCGCCTGCTTCATACGGTGCAACTTCCGTTAATG
Organism: Lathyrus sativus; assembly: GCA_963859935.3. NCBI lineage: Eukaryota > Viridiplantae > Streptophyta > Magnoliopsida > Fabales > Fabaceae > Lathyrus > Lathyrus sativus. Next base: position 441,319,818 of record OZ012737.1, read on the forward strand.
CCTGCCTGATACTTACGGGAGAACGTATCTGCCTGATTCTTACAGAACACGTTTTTCGTGTCCGCCTGATACTTACGGGAGAACGTATCTGCCTGATTCTTACAGAACACGTTTTTCATATCCGCCTGATACTTACGGAGAAGCAAATCTGCCTGATTCGTACAGAAATAGCTTTTGATCATCCACCTCCGCCTGCTTCATACGGAATGCTTGCCTGCCTGATCCTTACAGGAATAGTCGAAGTTCATCCGCCTGCTTCATACGGTACAACATCACATGCCTGACGCTTACATGAGCTTACTTACATATAGCTTCTTCGCCTGTTTGCAAAAGCTAACTCCACTGGGGGTATTCTGAAAATAAACACCAAACACTGGTCTCAGCAACAAGTGAACACTCCTGAAATTTGATTTTATGAAATCCTGATGTGTTACCGCAACAACAAACTTGGAAAAACATTCTGCTGACCGGATACGAGAAAACCTCAATCAGTAACTCTGTGGGGAAAACCATAAACTGAACTATATCATCACGTGTCTCACAGTAAGACCCCGAATATCTGAAAATATATTTGCTAGAACTCCACACTCCTGTTGAGAAATACACTTGAAAACAAAAGGTTAACCGACCTGATTTATGTTTCAAGATGCACATGTTTGACAATGGCGTAATGCTCCACACAATATGGAAATGCTACGCGTTTTTAGGTAGATGCAACTATGACACTATATGCAAATGCAGGTGCCGACTGCTGGGAAAAGCTCTGATAAGCTTGCTTCAACCACCGTTGTTGAGGATAAATACCACCCTGCTGGGGAATGAACGGGTATCATACAGTATTCCAGCAAAATAAATGCTAGGACATACAACTAACTCTGCTGGGGAGAGCTTTAACCTTTGATTTCCACTGGGAGGAACGAATAACACCTGCTGAAGAAAGAATAATCCGCTGGGGGAGTAGACGATTCTCTATTAGGGAAAATAAAACCGACTCCGCTGGGGACTATGAATCTCAGCTGAGGATAAGAGGCAACCCTACTGGGGAGGATAAACTGTCTGGGCACAATTTATAACCTTGGGATCATCCATTTGAATAACTCCACTGGATAGGGAATCCTTTTGGAGGAAACCACACTGTCTGAGTACAACTCACAAACTTAGAATTATCAACTCTGCTGAGGGTAAACGACCCCCCTGGGGAAAGTAAACCATCTGACTATAGTTTACAAACTCGGGACCATCATTTGAGAATCCTCTCGGCTGGGGATTGCACATACGTATATTTGACTCTCTGGGGAGTACGCACTCTGCGGGGGATATTAATCTACTGGAGATATCCTCTGGGGGATAAACTGCGCCTAGCTGGGGAATGGTGCTAACTGGTTGGAGCACCCAAATCCTGATTGGCGGCTTTAGCAGTAAGACCTGCAACACAAACGAGACAAAACAAGTCTACACAACCAAGTCTATTTAGGTTAGTGTTTGTGACGTTACTTCAGTCAATTCGAAGTTTTAGCAATTATTGGCAAGGGCCAAGCAAAGTTATGCATATGCTAGTTTTATCAAAAAAAACAATCGGCGTCTTTTTACATACAAGACAGTAAAGAACAAGTATCAAATACTGAATAACATGTTTTATTGATTGGGCCTCTGAATAGGCGAGTTTCGTACATTGGATGCAACTCCTGAAAAGAGGAAGTTACGCACAAACAAACAAAAATACAAGTATGTACAGGAAGCACAAATACTAACACAAATTTGTACATATGTCGGCAACGTGGTGCAGACAAACATCATGAGCTGATCCTCCTATGACTCGCCTGACTCTGGCGCTTTCCCAGTATTCAATTTTCGGAAGAGATTGTATCTGATAAATGGACCCCCCCAAGGTATTCTCCACACCACCAAGCAATGCAGTATCAAATTCGGACCGCAGTCATTTGCTTTTAAAATCCCTAACTTTTGCGTGAATCGCCCTTTGCGGGTTTTCAATTCACCGAGATACCCTTTTTTGCCGAAGCCGCCCAATGTAGGTTTTCGACTTCGCGGGTGTACATCTTTTCAATTTTATCCCTAACTTTTGCCCGAACCTTTTATTCTGTTTTTGGTTCGCCAGGATGCCCCATTTTTTCCTGGACTCTCCTTTTTTATCCAGCGGGTCAATTTTAAGCAAAGTATTTTTTAACTGCGTCCGAATTCACAGGTGACGTGAAATCTTCTCCGTCCATGGTGGACAACAACAATGCCCCTCCTGAGAAGACTTTTCTAACAACGTATGGCCCCTCATAGTTTGGCGTCCACTTGCCCCTGTGATCTGTTTGTGGTGGGAGAATCCTTTTCAGCACAAGGTCGCCCGTCTAAAAGCTGCGAGGACATATCTTTTTGTCGTAGGCTTTCTTCATTCGGCTCTGATACAACCGACCGTATGCTAGAGAAGCTAGTCTCTTCTCATCCATTAAACTCAACTGATTCAACCTATTTTTCACCCATTCTGCCTCGTCGAGTTGGACATCTCTCAATACCCTTAAAGAAGGAATCTCTACTTCCAACGGTAACACCGCTTCCATTCTGTATACCAGCGAGAACGGAGTTGCGCCGGTTGATGTGCGTACCGTCGTACAATAACCGTGCAAAGCGAAAGGTAGCATCTCGTGCCAGTCCTTATATGTCACAACCATTTTTTGAACGATCTTCTTTATATTCTTGTTGGTCGCTTCGACAGCGCCATTCATCTTGGGTCGGTAAGGAGAAGAGTTGTGATGCTCAATCTTGAAATTCTGGCACAACTCTTTCATCATTTTATTGTTTAAATTCGAACCGTTGTCGGTGATAATCCGCTCGGGGATTCCATATCTGCAGATGATATCTCGTTTGATAAACCTGGCTACCACTTGTTTGGTCACATTAGTGTATGAGGCTGCTTCCACCCATTTGGTAAAATAGTCAATTGCTACCAAAATGAATCGGTGTCCGTTCGATGTCGTTGGCTCGATCTTTCCAATCATATCTATTCCCCACATCGAGAATGGCCACGGTGATGACATCACATTCAGAGGATTCGGAGGCACATGGATCTTATCCGCATAAATCTGGCATTTATGACACCTCTTCGCAAACTTGAAACAATCAGTTTCCATAGTTAGCCAATAATAACCTGCCCGCAGCAGTTTCCTTGCCATAGCATGCCCACCAGCATGTGTACCAAATGTACCCTCGTGTATTTCCTCCATTAGCAACCTCGCCTCTTTCTCGTCTACACAGCGTAGCAACACCAAATCATGGTTTCTTTTGTATAGAACACCATCCGGATTCAAATAGAAATTACCAGCCAATCTCCTGAGAGTCTTCTGATCTTGACTGGATGCCCCAGCCGGGTACTCCTTATTCTTCAGGAAATTTTGGATATCAAAATACCAGGGTTTATCGTCAGATGCTTTGTCGATAGCAAATACGAAGGCAGGCCTGTCAAGCCGAGATATAACAATCCGAGGAGCCTCGTTCCAGTAGTTAACTTTATACATGGAAGATAAAGTCGCGAGAGCGTCCGCCATTTGATTTTCTGCCCTCGGTACGTGATGCAGTTCGACCTTGTCAAAGAAAGGCAACAATCTCCTCGCATAATTCATGTATGGCACCAAATTGGGCTGACGTGTCTCCCATTCTCCTTTTATCTGATTCACCACCAGAGCTGAGTCTCTGTATACATCCAGGTTCTTGATTCGCAAATCAATGGCTTCCTCAAGCCCCATGATGCAAGCTTCGTATTCTGCTTCGTTATTGGTAACCGGAAAGGTCAATCGAGCAGTAAATGGGATGTGCGACCCCTGAGGAGTAGTGATGATTGCCCCAATTCCGCTACCATAAGAATTCACAGCTCCGTCGAATATTAACTGCCATTTGGAACCCAACTCTGGTCCTTCGTCCCGCAACGGTTCTTCACAATCCTTCATTTTCAGGTACATGATATCCTCGTCAGGAAAATCAAACCTCATCGATTGGTAGTCCTCAATAGGCTGCTCAGCAAGATATTCCGACAAAACACTTACCTTAATAGCCTTCTGAGACACATATTGGATGTCATATTCGGTCAAAACCATCTGCCAACGGGCAATTCTCCCGGATAACGCCTGTTTTTCGAATACGTATTTGATAGGATCCATCTTCGAGATGAGCATGGTTGTATGATTCAGCATGTACTGTCTTAAACGTTTGGCGGCCCAGGCTAGCGCACAACACATTTTCTCTAGCATTGAGTATCTCGACTCACAATCAGTAAACTTCTTACTCAGATAGTATATCGCATGCTCTTTTCACCCTGTCTCGTCGTGTTGACCGAGAACACAACCCATACTCTCCTCAAGAACCGTCAAATACATGATCAAGGGTCTTCCTGCCACTGGAGGTATCAAAATAGGAGGCTCCTGCAAGTATTGTTTTATTTTGTCGAACGCCTTTTGACAATTTTCATTCCAAGTCACAGCCTGGTCTTTTTTCAACAATTTGAATAATGGTTCGAAAGTAGCTGTTAGGTGAGAGATGAACCTAGCAATGTAGTTCAACCTCCCTAAAAAACCTCGTACTTCTTTTTCTGTTTTAGGCGTCGGCATTTCCTGTATTGCTTTTATCTTCACAGGATCAACCTCCATTCCTTTTTCGCTTACAATAAACCCCAGCAGTTTACCTGATCTCACCCCGAAGGTGCACTTGTTAGGGTTCAGTCTCAACCTGAACTTCCTAAGCCTCTTGAATAGTTTCAGCAGATTCACCAAATGTTCTTCCTCCGTCTGGGATTTGGCAATCATATCGTCAACATATACTTCAATCTCTTTGTGCATCATGTCATGAAAGAGAGTAGTCATCGCGCGTTGATATGTTTCCCCAGCATTCTTCAATCCGAAGGGCATCACTTTGTAACAAAATGTTCCCCAAGGCGTTATGAAGGTAGTCTTCTCCATGTCTTCTGGTGCCATTTTAATCTGATTGTATCCTGAGAAGCCGTCCATGAAGGAGAATACGGAGAACTGAGCAGTGTTGTCAACCAGCACATCGATGTGAGGAAGTGGAAAGTCGTCTTTCGGGCTCGCTTTGTTCAAGTCACGGTAATCTACGCACATTCTGACTTTACCATCTTTCTTAGGCACTAGCACAATATTAGCGACCCATGAAGGATATTTCGTAACAGCTAGGAACCCGGCATCCCATTGTTTCTGAACCTCCTCTTTGATTTTCACCGCCATGTCAGGTCTAGTTCTTCGGAGTTTCTGCTTAACTGGTGGGTATTCCTCCTTCAAAGGCAAACGGTGCACAACCATGTCTGTATCCAATCCGGGCATGTCTTCGTATGACCAAGCGAACACATCACTGTACTCTCTGAGCATTTCAATCAACTCTCGCTTGACATCGCTCTGTAGCGCGGCCCCTATACGGATATTCCTTTCAACCCCTTCCGACCCCAAATTAATGATCTCGATTTCTTCCTCGTGAGGCAGAATGATTCTTTCTTCCTGTTTCAACAGCCAGGTCAATTCTTCTGGAACTTCGCCATCTTCAACAATCTCTTCCTCAGCCTGAAATACCGGGTGCTCGAAGTCGAAGTGAGTCATAGGCGGTTCATAGATGTCATCTGAAAATGTAATCCTGCAAAAGAAATGGTTAAATATTTCAAAACAGATATAAAGCGAATAGCCACGCTGCCATTTTATTGTTAAAACCAAAAACAGGAAAAACAGGGATCACAATATTTGTACATGAAAAAACGCCTTTTATTTAATGATTTTAAGCATCGTAATGTACATAACCAAACGGTCCTAAGCAAAACCACGATGCCCCAGGTAGGACACCGGATTATTCAACAATTAAGAAAACAAATCATTATTGTTTATTTGTCACAGGAACAGCTTCCTGAATAGACCAATTGCATAGCCCTTGTCCTGGCAGGCTTGGCTGAATCCAGGCGTCCATATCACAGTCGCTATCTCCTTCCTCGGAATCTGAAACAGCATTGATGTTTTCGTAGCCTACCCCACTGGACGTGATTGTCACTGGCCCTCTGAACCTGGGTGCTCTGGGAGTAGGCATTGACGACGAAGGGCGATATCCAAGTCCGAACTTTTCCATCTTCACGGGAATATCTGGTACCTGACCCCAACCCTTGGTCTCTCCTGCTTGTACCAAAGCCTGTGCTTCTTTATATGATGACACTGCCACACATGGCGGTTGGCTGATAATTAGAGCTTTATCCTTGATTTTCAATCCTTCAAACCCCTGGCAGGGTGTCTCATGAATTTCGCCGTCGACTTCTACGTATTTAAACGAAGATAGATGACTCACCAAAATATCTTCTTCCCCACAGACGGTAATGACACTGTCCCCCACCATGTACTTCAACTTTTGGTGCAAGGTAGACGTGACTGCCCCTGCAGCATGGATCCAAGGACGCCCCAAGAGGCAGCTGTAAGCTGGATGAATATCCATTATATAGAACTCTGTTTCGAATACCTCTGGCCCTACCTGTAATGGCAATATTAGAGATCCAAAGACAGTCCTTTGAGTACCATCGAATGCCCGGACCACCAAGTCACTAGGCGTGCAGATTATGCCCCTGACATCCAGTTTCATCATCGCTTTCTTTGGAAGTACGTTCAAAGAGGAACCTGTATCCACCAGCACATGGGACATGACCGTGCCCCTGCATTCCACTGATATATGCAACGCCATGTTATGCTCTCTCCCCCTCGGGGTCAAATCAAAGTCAGTAAAACCCAAACTATGGTCTGTGTTCACGTGTGCCAAAACCCCCTCCAACTGATTTACAGACACATCCTGGGGTACGAATGAAGTATCCAAAACCTTCAACAGTGCGTTCCGATGAGCTTCGGAACATAATAACAACGATAGTATGGATATCTTCGATGGCGTTTGCTGAAGGTGCTCAACAATTTTGTAATCACTTTTTCGAATAAGGCGCATAAATTCTTCTGCATCCTTCAGTGACGTTTCTTTCTCGTTCCTCTGTACAGGCATACCCTCATTCACCTTTTCTTTCCCCTTTGCCAATCGTTGAGCTTCTACCTCTGGCAATACAAAGATCCTTCCACTTCTGGTCATTCCTCCTGTACCGACGACATTATCTACAGCCCCAGCTGGCTGCTCGTTGAGCTCTATCTTCTCGCCGTCGCAATAGGCTTCCAATCCGTAGGTCCAGGGCACGGCTTTGGTATTTTCATAAGGGATTGGCCCTGCCTTGGTAATGGTGATCATCGGCCGCCTGGCTGGCGCCGTTATAGTTATTGCTTTTCAGGGAATTGTCACCATTGCAACGTCATTCTGTTCATCAGCAAATACCTCTACCGGTTCCTCCATTGTGGTTCTGTCAAACTGTAATACACCCTCATTAATCATGGCCTGTATGCTTTTTTTCAATGCCTCACAACCCCTAGCTTGGGTCCAACAATCCAGACAATATTCATCACAGCCCGGGTAAACACCCCTTTTCAGCAGTCTACTCTTGATTTCACTCAGCGGTGTCTGCAGCTCATTAACGTCCATTACTAGATTCAAACCCTCCTCTGTTAGGATAGCATTTGCCCCATGATTGGGCATAGGCAACTGTACTATGTTTGGGGTTACCTGTCCAAAATTGATTAACTTGCTGTCCAACAAATCCTGCACCACATGTTTGAAAGCGTGACAGGCTTCTATGTCGTGTCACGGAGCCCCGGAGTGGAACTCGCAGTGTTTGTTGGCGTCATAACCATAAGGAAGTGTCGTCCCCTTGGGGGGAGCCAAAGTCCTCTTTTCAACTAATTTCAGCCCCAACAAAGCTTGAAGTAAATCTGCGTATGTAGAAGGAGGCTTGTCAAACACCCTCCTCGGCTTCTGAAACCTTCTCTGTTCATTATCCTGCCCCTGTTGCCTCTAGGGTTGTTGTTGCTGCGGTGGCGGTACCTGCTGTAGTGGTATTGGTTGTTGATGAAATGGAATTGTGACGCTGGCCACCTGTTGCGGATGATTGTACTGATTTTGTCCTCTACCCCAGCCTCGGCCTCCGAATACTGCACTTGTGTCACCCTGACGGCGACCACCATAAGCTTTTCTGTTACTTCCAGTTGAAGTAGATTCCTCAGCCTGGAATCTCCCTGTTTTAATATTACTTTCAATCTTTTCTCCCATCAAGATTAGATCCGAGACACTTCCCAAGGAAGCATGAAACTACTTATCATAAAACATACCGGTGAACGTTCCTATGAACATATCATTCATCTCCTTCTCAACCAGAGGAGGATGAACTCGTGCGGCCATATCGCGCCATCTCTGCGCGTATTCTTTGAAGCTCTCACCCTTCTTTTGGGCTAATCCTTGTAACTGGACCCGATTTGGTGCCAAGTCACTGTTGTATTTATAGTGCGCCACGAACGCCTCGGCCAGTTGCTTCCAAGTCTTGATCTGTGTAGGCTCCAACCCCATATACCACTCAAGGGAAGGACCAGACAAGCTGTCCTGAAAGAAATGCATCAGCATTCTTTCATCATCCGAATAAGTCGACATTCTTCTATAGTACGATCGCACATGTACCTTGGGACAAGTATCTCCCTTATATTTGTCAAAGATGGGAGCCTTAAATTTCAATGGTACCCTCAGGCCAGGCACCAGTCCCATTGTGGTCATATCCAAACCAGAAGCACTTTGATTCACAACACCTTTCATTTGCTCCTCGAGCATCTTGATTCGCTGAGTGTTGTCTACAGGCCCTTCAAAACCTCGTCCAGAGAAAGCATCGTCCTGCTGATCTTCGTTCCAGTTAACATTTTCATTGCCATACCCATCATACCCCACATTACGGCCACACCCATTCTGATTCATCATTGGTCCTCGAACTCTATTTCTGTATCCTTGATTGATACCAATCGGCCCATACCCAGTATTATCAAATCCAGTGCCGTTACCATTATTACCTGGTCTACCAAAACCCTGATTAGTCAAGCCAGCACCATCATACCCAAAGCCAAATTTGCCATCCTGACCACCGTAGTCAAATCCTTGGTCCCCATATCCGAAATCAGCGTTTCCGAAACCATTGACATTGTTGTTATTGAAACCGCCCAGATTGGCGTTTCTGAATCCAGCATTAACGTCTACGAACCTGCCGTTGTTTCCATTTCCTGCACCAGTACCATTGTTTATGTTCACAACAGGTACGTTCCCTGCAGGTGCAGCTACAGGCGTGGGTATTCCATCGCCTTGAAGTGTTTCAGCCCGTATAAAATTACGGTCTCCACTTCCATACCCAGTGTTCTTCGCCAGCAGTGGCTGTACCAGAGTCTGCAGGTTCTCCTGGCCTTTCACAACCGTCTCCATTGTCTGCATGAAAAGCGCCAGCTTTTCACGGATCTCCTGCATCTCAGATTGTACTTGATCCATTACCTTTCTGCAATTGGTGCGAGTGGAATATCGGTGAGGACGTTGATCTTCAATCCTGAAAAACCTGAAGATGCAAGAGATGAGATACAGTTTCAAAATGTCACCATGCAAATGCAACTGGTAAATGCAATATGAATGTTTATACAAAAATGCAGCGTGTGTCTGTGCATTAGGGAATATTGCTCCCCCATTCTAGTGCCAATGCGTTCGGTGCAGTGCAGTGTTGTGACAGTGCAGTGGCAAGAAGTTTCATTCACGGAAAACAAATCATACATTGCTGAATAGGCCTATAAAGGCAAAGTTATACATTGCTAAAGCTCAAATACGATAGAAGGCATGACCTCAACCAACAAGCCTGGTGATGGTCAGCGCATAATAATACACAAGCAAATCAAGTAGGCCCATAATCCCTGTACTCTTCTAGCAGTCTTTTAGTCTTGGGATGATCTGGCTGAGCAAGCAACCCCTTGATAAGCAAATCTCTCTGCTTGAGAACACGTTGTAAATCGCCAATGGATTCTTCCCATGTACCATCTCCAAAGCACTCATCTAGCTTGCGCTTTTGGGATCTAGCCTCCTTCCTGCGTGTAGCAGCCTGGTTCAATGCCTCCTGAAGGGCATATCTGGCCATAACCTCTTCTTCATGCTTCCTTCTGCTGGCCTTCAGCTGATCTTCAAGGTCAGAGATTTGTTGTTTCAGTTTGCCTTCCATTTCCTTGTTGTTGGTAAGAGTGGCATTCCACGTCTTGTTGAATGAAGCAATTTCTCGGTAGGCTATGTCCAGCGACTTCTTCTTGGCTTCCAACATGTCATGAGAGCTCTTAAAGTCTTTTCCCAGGCGTTCCTGCTTTTGTTTCTCTTCAGTCAGCTTAGCATTCAACATGGTCACCATCTCAGTATGTTGTTGGAGAGAGTATACAGCTTCGTTCTTTTCACTCCGAATCTGAGCCAATTCTCTTTCTAGCTCTTCATTAGCCATCAGCAGGGCTTCCTTTTCTTTCACTACCTGATCGTAGACTTCAATAGAAACTGTCGTGGGTTCCTCAACTGGAATAGGCACGAGAAGTGACACCGTTGGATAAGGCATCTAAATCTGCTTAGCTCTTTCTTGTATCCAGGCTTTGTATGGCGCATAAGCTTGACTATCATTCTTTCCCAATAGTGGTTTTCCTCTTCTATTGATGCGCTTCCAAGCGTGCTGAAGCTTGGCTAACAACTCTCCATCCAGGTCACCCGTGAAGTATAGAGATTCCTGTACTTCTTCCTCCCTAGGTGGATTCTTCAAGGCGTATCCGAATTGGCGAACAAACAGAGCTGGATTGTAATTGATGCATCCTTTCCTTCCTATCAAAGGCACGTTCGGATATCCAGAGCAACTGAAAATAAGCTCAGACCCCAGCAAGTCTCGGTCAAACCACTCAATGTCTTCAGAAGAGAGTCTCATCAGGCGCTCCGGCCAGTCAGCTGTACCTGCGCTTTCCATAAAAGGTCCCTTTAGGGGGAGGTGACTTTCAAACCACATGCTTAACAATGGCACACAAAAGTGAACACTCTTTCCTCTCTTATTTTCATTTTTGTAATGCAACGAATGGTAGAAATCCCCGATCAATGTGGGTACAGGATTGCCAGCAGCGAACAAATGAAAGGCATCAAAGTCCACAAAATTTGGGAAGTTGGGAAACAGCACTATCCCATAGATGCACAGAGCCAAAACAGCATTAAAGACTATCCAACATCCACTCTTGGCGTATTCCTGGGCCTTACCAATCAGAAACGGGAGGGAGAAGCCTGAAACCCCGCGCCAAGAAGTCACCAATAGCTCAGAAGCGTCCATGTGCAAAGCCTTTGCTAAGTCCTCTAGCTTGGGATTAGCGTCGAAGTGAATGAAAGGAACCTTATTTTGTAATGGTAGCTCAATAAACTCTGCGTACTCTTCCAAGGTGGGCCCCAAAATAAAATCCTTAAAAGTGAAGCATCTCAATGCAGGGTCATAAAATTGCATCAAAGTATACAGCCCATTCATCCCCACATCAGTTGGTCTACAAACCAATCTCAATAGTCTTCCGTAACTCATCCTAAAGCTTCTCCGGACATCCTCATCAGCAAGGGAAATCAAACCAAGCAAGGGAGTAACATCAGGGGTAGGTAACTTGTGTGCAACTGTCTTTCTCAAACCATCCATGATCAATAATCAGAAGTCTGGACACTAGAATCAGGGAATATGCAAAAGTACCTGCAGCACAGACACACGTTAATGAAATGCACATGGTAATGGTTATGCAAATAATGCAATGCAAACAGATGCAACAAAGGACCAAGTGCCCCGGCTGAGAAGCCCAAATCACACCAAGAACAGGTCTCAAACAGACCCTCCAATACTCCTCAAACCATGGTCTTAGACAGACCCCATAAAGAAACTCCAGCCTGTCTCTGATAGACCCAATAATATAACTCCAACCTGGTCTCTGATAGACCCGGTAACTGTCCATAAAAATATCCACAATCCTGAATCTCAAATCAAGAAATAAGTCGGTGATCTGAAGGTCGAGTTACCTGCATAGCCCCAAACCCTCTCACAGGTAGGTGTCCTATACTGACAATGGTATGGCATCCTATGCGGTCGTCAGTGTCACAGACTTTCAGGGTTGATGATACGATTCCTAGAAGGAGTGGCATCATCAAATCCTGAAGAGGCCTCACTTAGCCAACTTCCAAATGATCGGTTCCCAGAGTCGACAATCCAACTAACCAGTAACCCATGCCACCCAAGGGGTGGGACAAGAGGCCAACCAGAAGAACCTCGTCTGAGTGTGGATTTTGCGGGACACTAGGACATGCAAAGCATGTGCGCGCCCACTACTTTCCACTCTAATTCTAAGTGCACTCAAGCCCAGGTCCGGCTCATCTCTCAATAATAGAACACCCGTCACAACCCCAATACAGCAATAATAACAATAATATAATGCTGAAAGTAAATGACATAAATGTAAATCCATACAAAGCCCACGACGGGAAAACAAGCGCTAGGATTGACTCGCGTAGGGAACCGTTGGATTCCCCAGCAGAGTCGCCAGTTGTCGCTACTGCGAAAATCGGCGCCGGCTATACAGAAGAGTCGCCACCGTGTGTTATTTATCCCGAAGGAGGGAAAGGAAACGCTCATAGTAAACCTCACGCAAAGACGGGAAAGGTATGGTCATCGCAACCAAAACCTGGATTCGGGAGTCGGTTACGCAAGGGGAAGGTATTAGCACCCCTCACGTCCATCGTACTCGATGGGATCCACGCTTGTTTTCTTGTACGGATTATATTCTATCTACACTAGAGGTTAAGGGTAAAAAAGAAAGAAAAAGGTGACTCGGCAAAGTATCGCACTTTATGCCTACGTATTCCCGTCTGGAACGAGAAATCAGAGTCAACGTAGTTCGCCTAACTACGGGTAAAAGATGGAGGAAGGTTGCTCGCTAGGATATCGCATCCTATGCCTACGTACTTTCACACAGCATGAAAGATCAGAGCAAACGTAGTTCGGGCTACGTATGACACCAGTCTGTCTTGATTGTTTTTATCCTTCTGAAAAAGGTCCTTTTCTTCTGATTATGGGTCCAAGCGGACAAAAATGACACTTTTGATGAGTTCACAGTCTTTTACGGAAGAACTGTCTTTTATTGTGTTTGAAATCTTATTGTGTTTTTCTATTGTTTTGAGGTAAGAAGAGAAACAGCAACTCTAAAACCTATGGTTGAAAAGGGAATCAAAACTATCCTAATGTTGTCATGCATGGATTTACACCTAAAGTTTGTCATGTTTCTCTCTTGCACAGAGAGAAACAAAGGTCCTAGGGGATGAACGGAAACAGAAACAATATATACGGCAAAACAGTAAACATGAATGAATGCAACAGACAAGCTAGGCAAGGGAGACTCGCTCTACCTCGAACCTTGAAAACAACAGGCAAAAGTGAAACAGAATTCACTTTATACCTAACGGGGTAATTATCAAACAATACAGTCAAGAAACTCAAACAATACATCAACAACTCTAAACAGCAAACGCTGACAGGAACAGCAAAAATCACCAACACCTTCAAGCAAGGTTTTCATCTTTGTCAATCTTCAATGATCTTTATCTCCATCTTCCATGGCTTTTCTTCAAGTCAAGCTCTCCTAGAGAATAAACAGTTAACAAGATGATTTTAAATGTTAAACAGTCAGCTGACCACCAAAGGTGGCATACAGACTGTTAACAAAATACAGACTGTTTCTCTCAAAAGTTCTATCTCCTAGATACTGTCACTAAGCCTTCCAAAGGAAGGAGGTGAGTATCAAAGAGAGACTTTGAATCATTTAGAAGAATGGAGGCACAGGAAACCATCCATGTTTATGAATCAAATCTCTATTCTAAGCCCTACCTAGTTCCTATATCCTATGAACTTCAATCAGCTACAAGCAAGCAACAATCTTCATCCACTCTTGAACTTGATCTTCAATCTTCGTATCTTCATTATGCTCCATCACCAAGGTCTTCAAGACAAACCCAAGCCCCAAGCAAAGCCCAATAAAACCCACACAATCAAGCAAAAACCCCAAAAGGGCCCACCAAACAACATGCAATTTGTAAAATATACTAAAAATATTAATATAGAAAGGAAAATTCTAATATTAATTCTAAGGGGAATCCTATATCTACCCTACATACCCCATATATCCCAAGCTTCTAATTCATCTTAAAAACCCAAAAGAAAATGTTTTATTGCACCTAAGTTGTATTTTAACCTAATTTTGACTAGCCTAATGGTATCTAATCAAACTACCTAAAATAAAATCCTAAAAATCATGGTATAAAAACCAGCGGTCCCTAACATGTATATCTATTTGTACTAAAAGGAATGGTCTCAGAATATTAAGGGAGCTACCTAAAATAAAATCTACAAATCTATGTACAAACCTAAAACTATTAAAAAGTCATTACAAGAGAAAATGTGCAAAAAATAGTAAAAGAATGAAAAATGGCTATTTTATTATTTATTATTTTTCTAGACAAATATATGAAATGGTAGAAAAAACAAGCACTCAAAAATATTGAATTTTCAATTTTATATGAATTTTATAAAATGCAAGATAAAATGAATAAAAGAAAAATTAAATGGAAATGCCAGGAGGTGTAACTAGTAATGAATGCTAGTTCATAATGGAACATGGGCCTGAGAGGGAGGTGTTAATAATGATGCGCGTGCGGGCCCATGACCATCAGAAAATCAAAAGAAAAAGAAGAAGAAAATAGAAAAATGGACGGTGCATTAAACAAGCCTTTTCAGTGTAATTCAATGTGGGCTTGGAATTGGGGGTGTTGGAATCAAATATGCCAGGCCCATTTGTTTAATCAGGAAATGCCATAAAAAAGAAAAGAAAAGAAAAAAAACGCGTGGTAGAAAGTAACAATATTCAGTGTAAACTGATTGGGCTTTGGAAACGGGGTGGGGTTAGCAAAAGTGACTTAAGCCCAATCACCAATTTAAATGGAACGCCGCGTTTTGACCTATCTCAGACTTCCCTCTTTAAACCAATTTTAAATCTCGCCCGTTGGATCCCTCAATGGTCAGCTGGTCTTGCTCGCATCCAACGGAGGAAACCTTATCTCCTACCTCCGGCTAGGGTTTGCCATGAATATCTCATGAAACAGAGTTATGAACTCAGCAATCATCCAACTCGTGTGCCTTCGTTTCTCCATCAAATTCAAAAAAACTAAAACACTATATCACTCCATTTTCTCTCCTGATCACAACCATGGCATTAGTTTTGATTAAAACCTACCCTAACATGAAACCCGATGGTGCAACTTCCATTAATGGTGAAACTTCAACCTTCATAATTCCTTGATTTCCTTGTACTGACATGATCCCTAGGTCACACTGATCAAATTAAGCTATCTAGCATGTATTATATCTCACCATACTAACAGTTCTTGATCAAAACAAGAATGGTGTCACCAACTGAAATCCCACTAATTGATCTCAAAGTTACCAAACTTCATCACCTATTTGTCTCTAACCAATTTATGCTAACAACTCAGCCTAATCATGCCTAAATCATGGTGTAATGGAGAAGATGCAAACCTGTCAAATCTTGAAAAACAGATGGTGAAATTGCTCGAGTCAGCTTCCAATTCCTGGTAGAATCACTCAAAGAATCATCTTCTTGCTTCTGTTTGCAAAGGGAAAGGCTGAATCTTCTTCAATTCCTAAAATTGATTCTTGATGCAAGCTTGAAATTCCACAATGATATCTTTCAATTCTGGCTCAATCTCCTCTAACCAATGCCCTGAACCCATTCTAATCCCTTTATAGAGTGTGTTAGAATGGTCTAGAAGTTTCTGGAATGAGCTTATGAGATATTCAAATTCTCATGTCATGAGATATCATGTAATGCAATCTCATATGGCAGTCCATGTTTAGGCTTGTGTAGCAGCTTGATCAGGGTTCAAATTACCATCCAAAGAGATTTTGAGTGTGTTAGAATAGCCTTGGTAGCTTGGTTGGATCCCTTGTTGGATTTGGCAAATGTTACTTAAAGTACAAGTAATTCAAAACAAGTCCAAGAATTTGACCTCAAGTGTAAAATCTAACATTGTCAATCATCTCCAAATATGTCTTATACTCAAAATCATATATAACTTTGCTCCATTTGGTCTTGTAATGAGAATTTCCCAAAAATAGTAACTTTCATGTATTAAATCATGCCTTTTTTGGGTCAATTTTGCAAATATGAGTTCCATGCATTTCCAACCTTCCAAGATCACTTTCCTAGACTCAAAATGTTATTTGGAGCAACTTTTATGTTGGGAAATTTTTCATTTGAAGCTTCCTTGTATGAGTTTTAGGCATGTGCTAAGAATGACCTATAATTCCACTTTCCCAAAATACCCCTAGCTTGCACAAGCTATAAGTTGAGTTCTACAAATCAGAATGAGGCATACCATACCTTTTTGGAAAGGGGAGATCATGAGGAACAACGCTTGTGTTTGCCAAAAATCCATTTGAAACTTCCTTGAGGGGCAAAGGTTGCTTGGAAGACAGACAACTTTCACAGACAAATTTCACTATCCTCAGATGACCTGTAACTTGCAAGAACCATAACTTGAGTTCTATAAATCTCCTTGATGACTTCCACCACTCAAATTAAAGGTCTTGAGATGCTATACAAGTTTCATGTTGGCCAAGGATCCATTTGAGACTTGTATTTTGAATTATTTTGCTTGGAATTTTGACCTAAATTAGGGGATTTTACACTGAAACCCTAATTTAGAAACTCCTCTTCTTCTTGATTTACTTTGACTTCTCCTTGGCACAACACCACATCTATATCCACATATCAAATGATGAATCCCCCATTCTTCAAATAAGCCTTGATGCCTTTCAATCAAGCATTTGACCTAGGGTTGACCTAGGGTTGACCCAGATGAAACCCTAGTTGACTGCCTTCAACTGTAGTTCTTGTAATCACCAATGACTTGCTTCATCTCCAAAATGTCCCTCTAGGTCTTCCATGATGTCTATACACATTCCATGCCATCAGCTCATAGCTCACAACTCCTCTGATGATCTTCAAACACCCTCTAGATAGGAGAGAAATCCACTGATTGATCTGCTAACTCCTCAAAGCTCAAATTCTTTCCTGAGGACCTGGATAGTCTTGAACTTGAATAAAACCCCTTGGATATGCTTCTTGAGATAAGAATGGCACTTGATCCCTTGTTGGATGGCTTACCCATGCTATGCTATGCAAATGAATGAACTATGTACGTGATCTATTATGCAAATGATAAAGCTATAGAAACACAAATCAGGTGAAATAAGTTGGTCAAATTTTAGGGTGCAACACCTGGTCACCTGTACTCTCAAGAGAGCACAGACACAACAACAAAAAGGGGTGAGAACTACATTCAATAAATAAACGATGAAATACATATGCTAAGGAGTAGTTACACACCACACATACAATCATACATAAATAACGCACTTACACGTGCCACCTTAATCATTCGGCATTAATAGCCCACATTCAAATTCAATAATGCAATGCGACTCACTGACTCGACACAATGCATGTGGTACCAACACAATCTCATACGGTTCACACTAGAACCTGATTCCCGTCGGAATCCGGATAAGTCGTATATGCGTTCCTCTGAACTATAACTTATCTCCACAACAACTTCCACATGGAAGCCCGGATGAAACTAGGCACCCATCATGGATTCCCACCTAGCCATCTCCACAAGACACATGATACAAAATGTATGTCAACACAACTATGCAATATAATACATCATGCTTAATTCACGATCAATCTTGATCCACATGAGCCATCCGCTCACCGTAATCCTCTCGGGAATTACCACAATCGCACAAGATTGTCCAAATTCGACCATCTTGGCCCATATCCATCAAAACACACTCATAAGGGAAAAAATATAATTTTCCATATTCTCTCTAATTAAATTCATTACTAATCTTCCTTAGGTCCGTTTTAGTCATACTAATCCTACAGGTCAAACGGAATTGCGTTCCAAGCAAAATCGGGCTAGAAATCGCAAAAACGGGAAAAAGTCACCCCTGGCCTGCCCATACGCGTATGGCCCTCCCATACGCAACCCATACGTGTATGGCCCAACTGATACGCGTATGGCCTCCCCCATAGGCCACTCATACACGTATTGCCTAGCCCAATACGCGTATTGCCCTACTTCATACGCGTATGGCTACCCCCATACGCGTATCACCAGAGCTGTTGCTCCAAAAACCAGATCTCATTATTGCTACGAGTTCTCACTCAATTCTCTTCATTTTCCATTCCAATCTGCCTAAAACTCAGTTTTTGTTAATCGATTCTCTCTACAATCACTATACTTCATCTATTCATCAATATACTACGTATTTTACCTTCTAAGGGTTCAATTTCGTTCATCCCTAAAAACTCAGATTTCTAGATCTGATGTTCATTATAATCCTAAACAGTATCGAGAATATTCCACACAAGTTTCACATTAATTCTGGTTTCAGATACACAAAACATCATACAAACAGTATTAAACAATAACAGTAATTTTTTGGAATTAATCAAGCCACGAAATTCATGTCAAGAATCACAAGAAATCATAAATCCTACGAGAGAAAGGACCTCTCACTATCCTCTCATGTTAATTCACCCATATTGAAATCCATTCTCCCCCCTTATCTTAGATTGAAGCTTTTCTTGATCAACAATGGAGATTTTTGGCCTCCCTTTGCCCTAATCCTCCTTCCTCTGTCTTTTCCTCTTTTTCACGTTCTAACTGGTTAACCCTCCACTAACTCTCTATTAACCCCTTAATTAAATTTTAATCCAGTTAATTTAAATTATTACTAGTAATAATAATAATAATAATAATACTAATAATAATAATAATGATAATAATAATAATAATCTCATTAACATTATTAATAATAATAATTGGAATAATATTAATCACTACAATGCTCTCAATATCATAATTAACTTACTTCTTTATCTAGGTCCACAGTACCCCAACTAAGGTCACCTCTCTCCCTTACTCCTAACCTTATACCCATAATTAAGGACACCACACAACTAACCTCATAGAAAATACCAAAGCGACTGAATAATTTAAATGGGGTGTTACACTTAACACCGTAAGTCTCCTGCATATGGAAATTGATTTGAATTCTTATTATGGTTTAGCCTTAAATTTTCATTCTCTGACAGCTCTTGAGTAGTTTATTTCAGCAGTCAGCACCATCTCATACACACTCTATGCAAGGAAGTCAATGAATATAAGTGAGTGATCAAATTTTGAGCTTGAAAAAAAATAAAAAGAAGAAAAGAAAAAGAAAAAGTTGAAATTTTTTTTTTACTCGTTAGTTGGTTCAACGGTTTTTGGTGCTGAACTTGGTAGGGCGAATTACGTTACGATCCCCCGCAACTACAATTGAGTCAGCAAAGGGTTATGCCACGTAAGTACCAGAACCCCAAACAAAAAGGATCAGAGTCACTAACCGGTCGCCTTGCTATGAGCGTGTGGAGATAACGGGCTTAATGTGATTGCGCCTGAATGAAAAAGAGTAAAAAGGAGGAAGAGTAAGTTAGGCTTCAGCATAATAACATGATTCGAGTTGATTTGTATATTTAGGAGGTTTATGACTGCACAATTGTGGATTAGTGTTCCTACGATATCCTTAGTGTGTAAGATTAGTACCTATCGATGCAGGATTTAGATCCTCTCCTTTTTTATATATCATGCCATCTCTCATGTTTCTAATCTAACGGTTTAGAATTTATAATGAATAATTAAATAAATAACAAAGACAAATTACTTATCCATTTCTCTCTCCTATTAAATGACTTTTTAAATTTAATTATTCATTATAAATTCTGAACCGTTAGATTAGAAACATAAGACATGACATGATATATAAAAAAGAAGAGGATCCAAATGAAGGCGAGAAAATACTTAGGGGGGGGGTTGAATAAGTATGTATAAAAACTTATAGCAATAAAAACACAATGATTCTTATCCTGGTTCGTTAAACTTAACTTCTCAAGTCCACCCTATAAAGAGTGATTTGCATTTCTCAAACAAGGACTTAATCCACTATTAATCAACTAATTACAATAGCAAGCACTAAGAGCAACTATTCTTAGTCTTCTCAAGAACTACTGATCCCAACTGGATCTTCTCAAGGAACTTTTACAATGAAATGTAATAATTATACAAGTGTTTAAATGCTTCTAACAAGCTTTATCACAACAGTGATTTTTCACTTAATGTTAAGAACAAGGAATAAACTCAGCAAAGAGAATAAGAATATTTTATGAGAGCTTGTAAGATTTTCAATCAAAAGATTCGTCAACTGAAGAAGATGAGGAAGACTTGCTTATATAGGCACAGTAGTCCACAAAGTCTTGACTTTGGAGGCTGTGTACTGAAAAGGTCTAAACCTTTTTGTCTTCACATCACATGACCTTTCCTGGAAGTAGAATGCACAGAGAAATGCTTTTGGTCTGTGTTCTAGTGTCAAGCATGAAAGAGGAAAGAGTCGTTGATCCAATTCAACGGACATAACTTTGAATCCTTCTTCAACTAGTATTTCACTTCAGCAAATAAACATCAGAGTCTGCGTGCCCAGAGTCTTGGATGTTCATCAGAGTTTGCTGATTCAGAGTATTACAACAAGTGTGCTTCAGCGTGTAGTTCTATCAGAGAAAAGTTTTATGGATTAGATCCTCAGTACATGCAGCATGTGGTACTCTCAGAGTCTTCTAAAAAACTGTGCTTCTTAACTCTCATACAACATCTTCAATGCTTCAAAGTTTTCAGATCTTTCAGATTCTTCTGCTTCAGATCTTTCAGAGTCTTCTGCTTCAGATCTTTCAGAGTCTTCTGCTTCAGATCCTTCTACAGACAGCGCTCAGAATCTTTTGTAGGCAGCATTCAGATTCTTTTGTAAGATGCTTCTGACTCTTCCGAGCCTTCCATAGTTCCATGTTCAGATTTAATTTGCTTTCCAAAATATATATTCTTTAACATCTGCAGAAAATATTCATGAACAAATTTTAGAGTATATAATTCTTTAATACAAAATTTCATAAGAGTTATCATCAAAACATAGAGATATTACTAAGAAACAATCTGTGTTCTTACAATCTCCCCCTTTTTTATGATGACAAAACATAATAAATTTTGTTCAATGAAAAGCAATAATTATAACTCCCCCAGAGATTAAGAATCTCCCCCTGAAATGAATACTCTAAAGGAAAATAATACTTCCCTTTTTGCTTGAGTGTATTTCAGAATCAGAGTCTGATGACTTCTTTCAAACACAGAGTTTGGTTTTCCGTTTAGAATCAGAGTAAAATTTGCTTCAAGAATCAGAGTCTGGTTGGGTAATTCTCAGGATAACTTCTATGAATTTATTTTGTCAGATGAAACAATATAATCTGAAAGACTTAAATTCAAAGTTAGTTAATAATATGTCTGAATTTCGTTTTAGTATTTGCTTATGGATTGAACAATCAGATTCTTTTTCTCCCCCTTTTTGTCATAATCAAAAGGATATGTAAAGACAGAAAAGATAACAGAAGAAAAGAAAATAAAACACATAGAAACAAAACAAACATTTCATTCATTCAGAAGGTTCACATAACAGATGATCAGAACACAAGCAAAAGAAAAACAGATGCAAACAACAGTGCAAAATCATGAAAATAAACTAAGACTGGCAAGATGCAATCAGGGTCAGAAGTTCTGTGATCTTTACAGTAGACTCATCTTGCTTGGCCATCCAAGTCTTAATCTCTTCAGTGGTTTGTTCTTGCTTGATCATCCAGGACTTGATTTCCTTAACTTCTTTCACAAGTTCTGAATTATCAGTCTTCACTTCAGATTCAGACGCATCAATGTCCATATCAGATGCAACATCTTCAGAAGGAGAGTCTTCAGCAGGAGTAGCTTCCAGAAGCAGCACCGGTGGTTTGGGAATGCTCAACAGAGTCTGTCTGATCAATTCAGCAAGCTTTGCCTTAGCATCTTCAGCACAGACTGTTTTCAGATGAGAAGCAACAATGTTGAACTTGGAGATAAATTTATCCCAAGCAGCTTCAGACTTAACAGGATCTATACTGAACAGACATTCTTCTTCCACACGTGCAATTCCCATACGAACTTCCTTTTTGAAATTCTCAAACAGTTTATCAACATCTGATCTTTGGTTAGGGTAAAGGTATTCCTCCAGAGTCACTTTTTCAACAGGTTCAGAGTTAGGCTGAGGTTGCTCACAAGTGGTGTCAAGTGGATTTGAATCAGATGGTTGAGGTTCAGATGGTAGTTAAACAGATGGTTAAGGTTCAGATGGTAGAGGTATGGTGAGTTGAGGTGTGGGGGTTGTTGAAATTTCATCCTCAGAATTAAATGATTCAGTGGAGTGGCATGAGGTAGATGATAAGACTACCATGGTTGCAAGTGGTTGCAGATCTAGTGTGTCATCAGATGGTTGAATGATAGAGGGTTGTGGAACAGGTAAAGGTTGTTCTATTGTTGAGGGTTGTTCAGATGGTGTTGGTTGGGGAGGTTCATATGAAATAGGTTGTTCTGGTGATTTTGGTGTTTGTTCTTGTTCTGGTTGTGGTTGTTGTTCAGTTTGTGGTTCTGGTTGTTGTTGTTCTTGTGGTTGCTCTGGTTGAGGTTCTTCTTGTTGATGTTCTGGTTGTGTTGGTTCAGATTGAGTTGGTACAGAAGATGGTTGAGAATGTGTAGTTACAGATGGAGTGGATTCAAATGTATGGAATCCAGATGTTGGTTGTACAGATGATTGTGGTCTAGATGGAGGTGATGGAGGAGGTGAAGGTAATGGAGAGTGAATGGTTGGTATTTGATCAAATGTCAATACCTGTTTGATCGTTTCTCTTATTTCTTCCAGACTAGCTTCTAAAGGTGTTGGCTTCACTTTCTTTACCTTCAGAGGCTTAGCAGCAGCTTCAGAGGCTTTTCTCTTAGGCTGAGCCCCATATCTTTCTTCAGCAATCTTCTTTGAACGCATTTCTCTATGAAGATCAGACAGAACTTCTCCTTCCTTCTGGACTATGTTAACAGGCAGAGGAACACCAGTTAACAGACAATCAGCAATGTAGGATAAGATGATCCCTCTTGGTTCGTTAGCACTGAACATTGGAAAATCCTCAACATGAATCCTTCTTTTGCTAACATCCTTAGTTGCAATCTTCTTAGGTTTTCTGGAAAGCTCTGTGATAACCTTCATCCTCTTCAGAGTGTTGTCGTTGATTACAGATCCTATGACATAGGACAGATCCTCTGTCAATCCAGCTTCATACAGATGTTCTACCAGACGATTCTCAGTCAGAATATCTGATATCAGCCTTCCCATAGGAATCCAATTCCTTACTTTTCCAGTTTTGACTCTTACTTCCTCTCTTGTTTCCTTAATATGATTCAGAAGGTGACTAAACAGAAGATAAGGCAAGTCCACCGTCTTTCCCTTGCTCATACAGAACATGAAGTAGAGTTGTTCAGCACTGACATAATCTGGAGCATTGGATGACTTTCTGTGGAAGATGGAACTCATGAAGATCTTGGCCCAGATCCTATAGACTGGCTTCAATTCCCTTACTTTGCTAGTTGGTTCCCCAGAAATGCTAACTTCTTGAAACACATCTTGAAGATCCACACGAGCAGATTTTAGACTTGTTTCACCATCAGTTTCAGAGTACCCAATAAGTTGTCCTATCAACTTCTCAGTAATCACTATTTCCTTCCCAATGACAGATGAATGGATGAACTTAGGGTAAACCTGTGCATGTATCCAGAATTCTTTTACCAGCGTAGGATAAACAGGACCCATAAGCCTGTCAAAGTACTTAGTCCAACTTTGAGTTTGAATGGTTGAAGAAAGATCAAACCCATTTTCTTCAATGGACTCAAAATCCACAAAGCATTCACTCAGAACTTCCAGATCTACAGTTGGAGTGAGAAGGGTTCTCACAGGTTCCTTGTACGCTTCAGCATTTGAAGAAGAAACAGTTGTTGTTGATTTCATCTGAGCAGGTGTTGATGAAGTAGACGCCATTGTTGTTCTTGAGTGAGAGGTTTTAGGTTTAGGGTTTAAATGAAGAGCAAAGAGAAGACAAAAATGCATAAAAGGTTCGTGAGGTGAAAAGTGTGAAATGATGTGATTTGTGATATTTATAGACAAAATCAGGCATACAAAAAGTCACACAAGCACGTTTCACATAGCATTAAATGAAAAGCAAAAACATCATTGCAATGCATTTATGATTCTGACAGATGGGGGGAAAATCAAGAAAAAATCATATTTTCAAAGCAATACCTCAAACGTCAATTCAGTAATGTGCACTCTACCATTCCAGATTCTGAGCTACACGTGTTAGCTTGCATGTACTTCTAAAATCTCTTAATAAATGAAACGTTAGCCAACGTTCAGATCCTCTGAGCATTGTTAGTTCAGATTTTCTCATCAAAATAAATAATTAACAGATGAAATACTTCAGAGTTTTAAGCATTTTTGCATCTGAGAAGTTTGCCTCTGATAAATATTATTCTGGACAAAAATCCATACCAATATTTTTTAGAATAAACTTGAACCTATCTTCAGCAAGGGGTTTTATAAAAATATCAGCCCATTGATGATCTGTATCAACAAAGGCTAAGTTTATAATACCCTTCTGAACATAGTCTCTAATGAAATGATGCTTAATCTCTATATGTTTTGCCTTAGAGTGTAAAATAGGGTTTTTAGAAAAACATATAGCAGAAGTATTATCACAGAAGATAGATACATTACTCTCAAAGATCTGATAGTCTTCTAACTGACTTTTCATCCAGAGCATCTGCGTACTACATCCAGCAGCAGCAATATATTCTGCCTCTGTTGTAGAAAGTGCAATTGTGGTTGTTTCTTGTTGTACCATGAGATCAGATGACTTCCAAGAAACTGACAGCTTCCAGAAGTGTTTTTACGCTCTACTCTGTCTCCAGCATAATCAGCATCACAGAATCCAACTAATGTATATTCATCAGATCTTTTGTAACACAGACCCACGTTAGTAGTACCTTTCAGACACCTCAGAATCCTCTTAACAACTGTTAAGTGAGATTTTCTAGGATCTGATTGGAATCTTGCACATAAGCATACACTGAATAAAATATCAGGTCTAGAAGCAGTCAAGTAGAGAAGAGATCCTATCATACCTCTGTAGAGTTTCTGATCTACTTTCTTACTTACCTCTTCCTTACCAAGAATACTTGTTGGATGCATGGGAGTCTTTGCCACTTTATTATCAGTCATGTTAAACTTCTTCAGAAGCTCTTTAACATATTTGGTCTGATGTATGTAAGTGCAATCTGGAGTCTGGTTGACTTGAATTCCCAGAAAGGATCTCAATTCTCCCATCATGCTCATCTCAAATTCAGCCTTGCTACAGGAGCATAAGTCTCTGTATAATCAATTCTTTCTTGCTGGCTATAACCTTGAGCAACAAGCCTTGCTTTATTTCTTTCAACTTCTCCTTTTTCATTCAACTTGTTTCTGAATACCCATTTGGTTCCAATAATATTGAATCCTTTAGGTCTTGGAACCAGATCCCAGACGTCATTTCTTGTGAACTGATTAAGCTCTTCTTGCATGGCAATTACCCAGTCATTGTCTTGCTGAGCCTCATCCACAGATGTTGGTTCAATAATTGACACCAATCCAAATAATGACGCTTCAGATGATCTGAGAAAGGATCTTGTTATGATTGGATCATTTTTCTTTCCATTGATCACATCCTCTGGATGAGATGCCTTGATTCTGGAAGATGATCCTTTGATATTTGAATTTTCAGAAATGTTCAAGTTGTCCATTTGAGAAGCTAAAGGAATTGCATCTGGCGTTGCCTCTGGTTCCTTCATTTGAGCTTTTTCTGCCTCTGAGCCTTTAGAATTTGTGAAGATGACTTCTCTATCTGCAGAACTTTCAAACTGCTTTGGCTTTTCAATGCCAAGCTTATCATCAAATCTAACATGTATAGATTCCTCCACAATTTGTGTTTCTGTATTGTATACTCTGTAGCCTTTAGAGCGTTCAGAATATCCAAGCATGAAACACTTCTGTGCTTTAGAATCAAACTTGCTAAGATTCTCTTTAGTGTTTAGCATATAACAAATACATCCAAAAGGATGAAAATAAGCAATGTTGGGCTTTTTGTTCCTCCACAATTCATAGGGAGTCTTTTCCAGAAGAGGTCTTACAGACACTTTATTCTGAATATAGCATGCTGTGTTTATTGCTTCTGCCCAAAAGTGCTTTTCCAGATTAGTCTCGTTGATCATGGTTCTGGCTATTTCTTGCAGAGTTCTATTTTTCCTCTCTACAACTCCATTTTGTTGTGGAGTTCTAGGGCAGGAGAAATCATGAGCAATGCCAGTTTCATTAAAACATTTTTCAAAATATTTTTTTTCAAATTCGCCACCATGATCACTTCTGACTTTGATAATTTTGAAATCTTTTTCATTCTGGACTTGTTTGTAGAAGTCAAAGAACACGGAATGTGACTCATCCTTGTGTTTTAAGAACTTTACCCATGTCCATATGCTATAGTCATCAACAATGACTAATCCATACTTCTTGCCTCTGATGGATGCAGTTTTCACTGGTCCAAACAGATCAATATGAAGTAATTCTAACGGTTTGGAGGTAGAAACAACATTTTTTTATTTAAAAGAGGATTTTGAAAATTTCCCTTTTTGACATGCTTCACAAAGAGCATCTGAGGTGAACTTCAACTTAGGAAGTCCTCTGACAAGATTAAGTTTATTAATCTGAGATATACGTCTCATATTAATATGTCATAATCTTTTGTGCCAGACCCATTGCTCTTCATTAACAGACAAGAGGCATTTAACATTCTGAACTTTAAGTTCTGAAAGATTAATTTTATAAATGTTGTTTTTCCTCTTTCCACTAAATAAGATTGATCCATCCTTCTAACTGATAGCTTTACAACATTTTTGATTAAAGATAATGTCATAACCATTGTCACTTAATTGACTTATGGACAATAGATTATGCTTTAATCCTTCTACCAGTAAAACATTAGTAATAGAGGGAAGGTTACCATTTCCAATAGTGCCAGATCCAATGATCTTGCCCTTCTGATTCCCTCCAAACTTCACGTCTCCTCCAAATCTAAGTTCCAGATTTTGGAACATAGACCTTTCTCCCGTCATATGTCGCGAGCATCCAGAGTCCAGGTACCATGACTGGCGTCCAGACCTTGCTGCTAAGAACATCTGCAACAGGAATTATTTTACTCTTAGGTACCTAGATCTTCTTGGGTTCTTTTGGGTTAGTTGTTCTAAAGGTTCGTCTAAACTTCTGTTTTTCAACATAAGGTTTATTCTGACTAGCCTTAGATTTAAACACATGAATGTTCTTTTCAGAACGAGTGTGTTTAATATCATTCAAGTGACCAAATTTAAAATGAGAATATAAAGGGGTCTTCTTGATGATTAGCTTATCAAAAGGTTTTGGATTTAAATCCTTTCCAGATGAAGATTTATATCCAATTCCTCTTCTGTTATTTCTACTAACTCCATAGATCATAGAAGCCATTTTGCTTCTGTCTATGCTTTTAGCAAGAAACTTCTGAAAGCTGTAGTCATATTTTTCCAAAATATTTTTGCCTTCAGACTCAGTTTCAGAATCAGAGTCCTTTTGAGCTAATTCAAAATCATTTTTCATTATTAAATTCTTTTCATTTAGCTCAGCCACTTCTGATTTAAGAATATTATTCTCAGATACAAGATTGCTTTGACGCTCCTTGTATTTGAGCTTAATATTGTTATAGCTCTTCAGAACTTCTGATAACACTTTGATAAGTTCATCTTTAGTGAGTTTAGCCATTACCTCTTCAGCGTCAGATTCAGAGTCAGATTCAGATCCTGAGATTCCTTCCTCCTGATCTTCTATGTCTGCCATCAATGCTACGTTGGCACATTCCTCTTCTGACTCAGATTCAGATGCATTTGAATCATCCCAGGTTGCCATTAGAACCTTCTTCTTCTTGTCAAATTTTCTTTTAGGATTTTCTTTCAGAAGCTTTGGACATTCATTTTTGTAATGCCCAGGTTCTTTACATTCGTAGCAGACAACCTCCTTTTTGACAGATCTTCTGTGTCTAGAAGATTCTTTTCTTTGCTCAGGCTTCCTGAAGTTTCTTAACTTCTTTCCTTTGTGCTTCTAGAGTTTTTTTATTCTTCTGGATAGCATGGATAATTCATCTTCATCTTCAGATGAGGATTCTTCAGAGCTTTCCTCTATTACCTGCAACGCTTTAGCAGATTTATTAGATTTTAAAGCAATTGACTTACCTTTCTTTTGAGGCTCATCTTCCTCAAGTTCAATTTCATGACTCCTTAGAGAGCTGATTAGTTCCTCCAAAGAGATCTTGTTCAGATCTTTAGCCATTTTCAGCGCAGTGACCATAGGTCTCCATCTGGTAGGTAAGCTCTTGATGATCTTCTTCACATGATCAGCAGTAGAGTATCCTTTATCCAGAACCTTTAGTCCAGCTGTAAGTATTTGAAATCAGGAGAACATGGCTTTAACAGATTCAGCTTCTTCCATCTTGAATGCTTCATACTTCTGAATTAGAGCCAGAGCCTTTGTTTCTTTGACTTGAGAGTTTCCCTCATGTGTCATCTTTAGAGACTCAAAAATATCACATGCAGTTTCTCTATTTGTGATCTTCTCATACTTAGTATGAGATATTGCATTTAACAATATAGTTCTAGCCTTGTGATGATTTCTAAATTCCTTCTTTTGAACTTCAGTCATAGATTTTCTTTCTATTTTCTTGCCATTCCCATCAATGGGATGAACATACCCATCTATGACCAAGTCCCATACATCAACATCATAGCCAAGAAAGAAAATTTCTATTCTGTCCTTCCAATAATCAAATTTCTCCCCATCAAACATAGGGGGTTTAGTGTTGATTTTATCCCTTTCATCATATCTGTTGTTATTGTTAGATGTTGAAGTATCAGCCATAATAACACCAAATATATATATATCAGAGTTTTTTTCTCACTGGATCTTTTCTGTCACTGTGAAGTGGTAGCACACACAGAATCGGAGCTCTAATGTCAACTGAAGGTGAGAAAATACTTAGAAGGGGGGGGGGGGGGGGGGTTGAATAAGTATGTATAAAAACTTATAGCAATAAAAACACAATGATTTTTATCTTGGTTCGTTAAACTTAACTACTCCAGTCCACCCTATCAAGAGTGATTTTCCTTTCTCAAACAAAGACTTAATCCACTATTAATCAACTAATTACAATAGCAAGCACTAAGAGCAACTGTTCTTAGTCTTCTCAAGAACTACTGATCTCAACTGGATCTTCTCAAGGAACTTTTACAATGAAATGTAATAATGATACAAGTGTTTAAATGCTTCTAACAAGCTTTATCACAACAGTGATTTTTCACTTAATGTTAAGAACAAGGAATAAACTCAGCAAAGAGAATAAGAATATTTTATGAGAGCTTGTAAGATTTTCAATCAAAAGATTCGTCAATTGAAGAAGATGAGGAAGACTTGCTTATATAGGCACAGTAGTCCACAAAGTCTTGACGTTGGAGGCTGTGTACTGAAAAGGTCTGAACCTTTTTGTCTTCACATCACATGACCTTTCCTGGAAGTAGAATGCACAGAGAAATGTTTTTGGTCTGTGTTCTAGTGTCAAACATGAAAGAGGAAAGAGTCGTTGAGCCAATTCAATGGACATAACTTTGAATTCTTCTTCAACTAGTATTTTACTTCAGCAAATAAACATCAAAGTCTGCGTGCCCAGAGTCTTGGATGTTCATTAGAGTTTGTTGATTCAGAGTATTGCAGCAAGTGTGCTTCAGCGTGTAGTTCCATCAGAGCAGAGTTTTATGGATTAGATCCTCAGTACATGCAGCGTGTAGTACTCTCAGAGTCTTCTAAAAAACTGTGCTTCTTAACTCTCATACAACGTCTTCAATGCTTCAGAGTTTTCAGATCTTTCAGATTCTTCTGCTTCAGATCTTTCAGAGTCTTCTGCTTCAGATCTTTTAGAGTCTCCTACTTCAGATTCTTCTGTAGCTTCTGTTTCAGATCCTTCTGCAGACAGCGCTCAGAATCTTCTGTAGGCAGCATTCAGATTCTTTTGTAAGATGCTTATGACTCTTCAGAGCCTTCCATAGCTCCATGTTTAGATTTAATTTGCTTTCCAAAATATATATTCTTTAACATCTGCAGAAAATATTCATGAACAAATTTTAGAGTATATAATTCTTTAATACAAAATTTCATAAGAGTTATCATCAAAACATAGAGATATTACTAAGAAACAATTTGTGTTCTTACACCAAATCCATCAATGCAAACTTAACCGAAGAAGACTTGTAGCCTGAAATGAGTAATTGTTGATGTGTTTGTGCTTTCTTTGTTTTGTTTAATTTTAATTTTGCTCGGAGTGCAAAAGTTCAAGTGTGGGGGAATTTGATCAGTTCATATTTATGCATATTCTCCTATATTTTTACTTAGGCATTTCTTTACTTTATCTTGATTATTTTTATGTTTTATTATGTTTTTTTATTTTAATTTATTTTTGGTTTAATTTGATTTTCGCACTTTATTTTTCAGCTTTAGCAGTCTGCGCGGAAACGTTCATAACTGGAGTTACGGGAATCCGTTTGAGGCGTTCTAAAAATCGCCGGAAAGCTAAGAGAGAGAGCTACGACTTTCGTGTTGGAGTTGAAGTCAAATTTAGAGCATATTTTCCCAGAATATTCGTTGAAGTTACAGCATTAGAAATCTGTTTTAGTTTTGGGTCATGTTTTGGGCCTAGGTTATGTTTTCGACCCAGTTGAAGGGGTTATGTGCCCGACAGGTCCTTCGTGCTCGACAAGGCTTGTACACCTGTCGGGCCACCCAGACTAACTTGGGCCTGTAAGGAGATACTGGATTGGGCCTGCCCGTTCTATACCGAGGCCCAGTCCAAAACAGGAGCCCCCAAGTCATAGCTCTAAAGAAGGGAGATGGAAGACTTACTTGATTACTGATGACGGCGGAATTCGCGGCGGAAAGCGTAGTGGCGATTACGGCGGCGGAGTCAAACGGAAATGAATAGCGGTCCTCGTGAGTAGAAGCAAGGGAAGCGAAAAGCATGAATGAACGAGGACTCGCCTATTTATACCCTAGCACGAGACTCAAAGCGTCACTAGGTACTCAAGTACCCTAGGGTAGCCGCCTTCGAGCCATCCGACGCGTGACACGTGGCAAAGGCTGACAGTCGCGTCCCTTCGCCTCTCCCCGACAACACTTATCACATGTCCCCACACAGCCAGCGTTGAGACGCTTCGTGCACGCCTCCCCGCGAAACCCAGGACGGCCCGTCCTCTCTTACGCTAATCTCTCCTCGGCGCTACGTCATCAAGTCCTCGCTCCCTCCCTTAGAGCTACGACTTGGGGGGCTCCTGTTCTAGACTGGGTCTCGGTATAGAACGGGCAGGCCCAATCTAGTATTGCCTTACATGCCCAAGTTAGTCTGGGTGGCCCGACAGGCGTACAAGCCTAGGGAAACCTTTATTTTATTTGCTTGTTTTACTATTTTGTTTTGGTTTGTTTCAGTTATAATAATAAAATATAAAAAAAAATTGCATCTTTTTGAAAGTTCTAGGCTGTAGTATAATTTGAGATTATTTTACGGTGATTTGGGAAAAATTCACAAGATCGGTATCGTCTTAACACCGTAAGTCTCCTGCATATGGAAATTGATTTGAATTCTTATTATGGTTTAGCCTTAAATTTTCATTCTCTGACAGCTCTTGAGTAGTTTATTTCAGCAGTCAGCATTATCTCATACACACTCTACGCAGGGAAGCTGATGAATATAAGTGACTGATCAAATTTTTAGCTTGAAAAAAATAAAAAGAAGAAAAGAAAAAGAAAAAGTTGAAATAAATTTTTTTTTTACTCGTTAGTTGGTTCAGCGGTTTCTGGTGCTGAACTTGGTAGGGCGGATTACGGTCTGATCTCCCGCAACTACAATTGAGTCAGCAAAGGGTTATGCCACGTAAGTACCAGAACCCAAAAAAAAAGGATCAGAGTCACTAACCGGTCGCCTTGCTATGAGTTTGTGGAGATAACGGGCTTAATGTGATTGCGCCTGAATGAAAAAGAGGAGAAAGGAGGAAGAGTAAGTTAGGCTTCAGCATAATAACATGATTCAAGTTGATTTGTATATTTAGGAGGTTTATGACTGCACAATTGTGGATTAGTGTTCCTATGATATCCTTAGTGTGTGAGATTAGTACCTATCGATGCAAACTTAACCGAAGAAGACTTGTAGCCTGGAATGAGTAACTCTTGATGTGTTTGTGCTTTTTTTGTTTTGTTTTATTTTAATTTTGCTCGAAGTGCAAAAGTTCAAGTGTGTGGGAATTTGATCAGTTCATATTTATGCACATTCTCCTATATTTTTACTTAGACATTTCTTTATTTATCTTGATTATTTTTATGTTTTATTATTTTTTTTTATTTTTTTTTATTTTTGGTTTAATTTGATTTTCGCACTTTATTTTTTAGCTTTAGCAGTCTGTGTAACACCCATTTTAATTATTTAGTCATTTCATTATTATTTTAAATATTATGTGTTGGTGTGCCCTTTGGTGGGGGTGTATTTGGTGATGTTTGGTGGGTGTCCCTAATGTGGGAGGACTATTGGTGGTATTTTGGTGTGAAATATAATAATATAAAAATAATAGTAACATTGGTGGGGGTGTTATTATTATTATTATTATATTTATTATATTTGCTAATATTATTAATATTATTATTATTTTGGTGAAATAATGATATTATTATTATTATTATTATTATTATTATTTTATTAAGTTATTATTATTATTATTAAGTTATTATT
Organism: Lathyrus sativus; assembly: GCA_963859935.3. Taxonomy (NCBI): domain Eukaryota; kingdom Viridiplantae; phylum Streptophyta; class Magnoliopsida; order Fabales; family Fabaceae; genus Lathyrus; species Lathyrus sativus. The sequence continues at coordinate 441,352,766 of OZ012737.1, forward strand.
ATTATTGGGATTAGAGAATTAAAAATAGAGAATGTGAGGGGTTAGTAGTTTTTACGATACATTGTGAGAAGTTAGAGAAAGTGGAAAAAGAACGATAGAAAGGAGAGAAGTGAGAAGAACGGAAAAGGGAGCGAAGAACGAAGGAACAGGGGAAAATCAGAATTGGCAAAACCTTGGAGGGTTCTTTCATCGATCAACCGATTAACAAGGTAAGGGGGGAGAAACTTGATTGGGAAATGGTTTATACATATATAGGGTAGTTAGGGATTCCTTAACCCCGTAGAAAGATCATCTATATATGATACTGTGAGTTGATATGTTATGATTGATGATCATTGTTGTTAATTGTATAGTAATCGTTAATGAATTGTTGTTTTTGGTTGATTTGGCATATAGGGCATATAGGGTGTTTTACGGTTTTTAGGGAAAGTTCTGTATGGCTTTTGAGGTATCGATAAAGTGTGTAGGTGATGATTTTGGGAATAGGAATTAGAAACCGATTGTTTACGGTAATAGGCAAGATTGGTACTAGAATAGGCTGGGAATCTGAGTTGAGATGATAGGCATAATTTGGCCTAGAATAGCACTGCAGAATTGTGAGGAAACTGATGAATCGCAGCATTCGTTGGGCTTCGCCTGGCGAGTGTTGGCGAAGTTTCGCCTGGCGAGTGGGGGCGAGTGTTTGCCTGGCAAGCTGAGGCGAGTGGCAGCGAATAATTCAGAATTAAGTCCCAGACCTAAAGGGTAGAAACTTCGCCTGGCAAGTGTGGCCAGTGAAGGTTCGCCTGGCGAATGAAGGTTCGCCTGGCGAGTGCACTATAGTGAAATGAGGGCTTCGCCAGCAGGTTTGCCTGGAGAATGCTAGCGAAGGTTCGCTACGGGGCTTCTCCTGGCGAATGCCAGCGAACGTAGCAGAACCAGAATGTGATTTTTGTGATGTTTTGGCCTTGAGCTTGGACTTGTGTGATCCCTTTGGCCTTGATGCACTGTAAGGTTGGTGAGTGTGGGATTTAACTTGCGTACTGGTGATAGTACGTGTTTCCCTTGATATTGTCGGTGGACAATTAGTTGATATATATATGTATGTAGTGATCAGTAGGATCGTGTATCCCCGAGTAGTGGGATGTGTTTGTATCTTGGTGATAGAATATGAACTTGTTTACTATCTGGTTGATTTATATGGTGTTGGTGTATGTTATATTTGTACATATATGCATTGATGTATGATGATATGATCAGGAGGATCGTGTGCACGTTGAGTGCCTAAATATATTAGTTATGCATTGGTGTGTGCATATCATGGTGTTTTGGTGGGATGAATCATGTCTCAGGAGGAGCGTAAGTGATTCATCCGTACTCCTTTGTGGAGAATGGTGGGGGATAGATCATGTCTCAGGAGGAGCGTAAGTGATCTATCCATGTTCGATTGAATGAACCAACGAGTCGGTACCACATGCATGGTGTGAGTTGCATAAATGCATTATAATACGTTATATTGTAATTTGAACAGTAGGTTCGTTATATGGTGTTGTTGGGGTGAATATTGGTGTATTGGTGTGTTGTACTACCTTATTTACATGTATTACATTACCATGGTATTTTTGATCAGGTTTTCTCACCCCTTTGTTGTTGTTGTGGTCTGTGCTTCTTCGGAAGTACAGATAATCTAGGTGCTTAGCTAGCTTGGATATTGGTGTGATTGTCGAGTCTAGGATGCTCTGATACGTAGCACGGGACTTGGGCGTTTTTATTTGTTTTATGTTGAACTTACATTTTATTTCCCTGTGAACGTATCAAACTTTTATTGAATTTTATTATTTAACATTCCGCTGTATTTGGAGAAAAACCTTTTTATAAGGAAACGTTGTTTTTATGTGATATCCCACTTGGGAGAATTGGAACTCTGATTTTGTTTATTTATAATGTTTATTAATTTAATTGATTTTGGGGAGTGGGGTGTTACAATTGGTATCAGAGCAGGTCGGTCCGTCCGGCCAGTGTTGTTGAGTCGAGTTGAGTCTGTCCTTATGGATGGAGTTGAATATCTTTTAAACCTGGTGTTGTTGTTTTGAGCAGTATGGCAGGAAGGAACGATGCTGCATTGGCTGCTGCTATGCAAGCAATGGCACAGGCTGTTGCTAATCAGAATCAAACTGCAGATGCCCAATTCAGGAGTTTGGCGCAGTTTCGGAGCAACAAGCCGCCAACGTTCGAAGGGGGAATTCTGGACCCCGAAGCTGCTCAGAAGTGGCTGAAGGCAATTGAGAAGGTCTTCAGAACTATGGAATGTAGCGATGAACAAAAGGTGAGGTTTGGTACTCACATGCTGGAGGGTGAGGCTGAAGCCTGGTGGGACAATAGTCGCCAAAGGTTGGAAGCTGCTGGAACTACCATTACCTGGGAGGTGGTTCGGAAAGGTTTTCTGGAGAAGTATTTCCCGGAAGATATCCGAAGCGCTAAGGAAATTGAATTCTTAGAGCTGAAACAGGGTAGCATGACTGTAGCAGAATATGCTGCCAAGTTTGAGGAGCTGGTGCAGTATTGTCCCCACTATAATGTGGAAGGGGCAATGACCTCTAAGTGCTTAAAGTTTGAGAATGGACTGCGTCTAGAGATTAAGTTGGGGATTGCTTGTCAGAAGATCAGGAGCTATCCTGAGCTGGTAAGCAGGAGCAGGAATTATGATAATGATAACCGAGCAAGGATTGCACACTACAAAGTTGTTAATGACCGTAAGGGTAAGCAGAAGTTTAGTGGTACTCTTTATAGTGTTGCTGCTGATAAGGGAAAACGTAAAGCTGTTGTTGATAAGAAGCCTAGAGATGGGAGAGCATCTGCTGAAGGGAAATGTTTTCGGTGCGGTAGTATGGGACACCGTGCTAATGATTGTCCTAATGAGGCCAAGAAATGTTTTAAGTGTGGGAAACCAGGTCATGTGATAGCTGATTGCAGAGCAACTATGCCGACCTGTTATAACTGTGGTGAGAAGGGTCATATCTGTACACATTGTGAGAAGCCGAAGAAGCCTCAAACGTCTCCGGCTGGTGGAAAAGTGTTTGCCTTGGCAGGAACTCAAGCTGCCAGTGATGAGCGTGTGATCAGAGGTACTTGTATTATCAATAATATTCCTTTGATTGCTATTATTGATACGGGTGCAACGCACTCGTTTATTTCTGTAGATTGTGTGGAGAGAATAGGATTAGTGTCGTCTACCCTGGAGAGACGAATGACTATTGAGACACCCTCTATAGGTTCAATGACTACTTCTTTGGTATGCCTGAAGTGTCCGCTGACTATTTTCGGTAGAGAATTTGGAGTGGATCTGATTTGTCTACCACTTGGTAAGTTGGATGTTATTCTGGGTATGAACTGGTTAGAGTTCAACCGAGTCTACATCGATTGTTTTCGGAAGGAATTGTTGTTCCTGACCCCTGAAGAGGAAATTGTGGCAAGTTCTTTGTCTAATAAAGAATTGAGGGCCTTGTTGGAAGATGAAACTAGAGTGTTTGCCTTATTTGCATCTTTATCGATGGATAACAAAGTGCCAATGGAGGAATTAGCAGTGGTGAATGAATTTCCAGAAGTGTTTCCTGACGACATTACGGAATTACCTCCGACGCGGGAAGTAGAATTTGGTATTGATCTTGTTCCTGGTACGAGACCTATTTCTATGGCGCCGTACAGGATGTCTGCAGTGGAATTGGCTGAGTTGAAGTCTCAAGTTGGAGAATTGTTGGATAGAAAGTTTATTAGACCAAGTGTATCGCTGTGGGGAGCTCCAGTGTTGTTGGTGAAGAAGAAGGATGGTAGTATGCGTCTGTGCATCGATTACCGTCAATTGAATAAAGTGACTATTAAGAATAAGTATCCTTTACCTAGGATTGATGATTTGATGGACCAGCTGGTGGGAGCTCGTGTATTTAGTAAGATCGACTTGAGATCGGGTTATCATCAGATGAGAGTAAAAGAAGGTGATATTCAGAAGACTGCTTTTAGGACTCGATATGGACATTACGAATATGCTGTAATGCCATTTGGAGTGACTAATGCACCGGGAGTATTTATGGAGTATATGAACAGAATTTTCCATTCTTACTTGGATCAGTTCATTGTAGTGTTTATTGATGATATATTAATTTATTCTAAATCTGATGAAGAGCATGCAGGACAACTGAGAATTGCCTTGCAAGTGTTGAAGGAAAATAAATTATTTGCTAAACTGTCAAAGTGTGACTTTTGGTTGAAGAAAGTAAGTTTCTTGGGGCATGTAATATCTGAAGATGGAATAGCGGTGGATCCGTCAAAAGTAAGTGCAGTATTGCAGTGGGAACCGCCGAAGACAGCGACAGAGATTAGAAGCTTTTTGGGGTTAGCCGGTTATTACCACAGGTTTATTGAAGGGTTCTCTAATTTGGCGTTGCCATTAACTCAGTTGACGAGAAAGAACCAAGTTTTTGTATGGGATGCTGCTTGTGAAGAAAGTTTTGAAGAGTTGAAAAAGAGATTGACTATGCCACCGGTGTTAGTGTTACCGACTCCGAGTGAACCGTTTGTGGTGTACTGTGATGCGTCTAAGATGGGATTAGGCGGGGTTCTGATGCAGAATGGTAAAGTAGTAGCATATGCATCGCGGCAATTGAGAGTGCATGAGCGAAATTATCCGACTCATGATCTTGAATTAGCTGCGGTTGTTTTTGTGTTGAAAATTTGGAGACACTATTTATATGGTTCAAGATTTGAAGTGTTTAGTGATCATAAGAGTCTGAGATACCTGTTTGATCAGAAAGAGCTGAATATGAGGCAGAGAAGATGGTTGGAATTTTTGAAGGATTATGACTTCAGTTTGAGTTATCATCCAGGAAAGGCCAATGTAGTGGCAGATGCTTTGAGTAGGAAAGAAATTCATATGGCAGCTCTGATGGTGAAAGAAATTGAGTTAATTGAACAGTTTAGAGATTTGAGCATGGTCTGTGAGACTACTGCAGATAGTGTAATGTTGGGTATGTTGCAGGTAAATAATGACTTCTTGGATATGATTAGAGAAAATCAAAAGTTGGATGTGAAATTGGTAGATTTGATGCCTGGAGTAGGGAGTGACTCCGATAGTGACTTTAAATTGGATAGTACAGGTGTGTTGAGATTTAGAGGCAGGATTTGTGTACCAGATGATGAAGAATTGAAAAAGTCAATTTTGAGCGAAGGACATCGTAGTAGCCTGAGTATTCATCCGGGAGCTACGAAAATGTATCATGATTTGAAGAAATTATTTTGGTGGTCTGGTATGAAAAGAGACATAGCTCAATTTGTGTATGCCTGTTTGACATGTCAGAAGTCGAAGGTGGAACACCAGAGACCTTCTGGATTTATGCAACCATTAGAGATTCCGGTTTGGAAATGGGATTGCATTACTATGGATTTTGTGACAGGTTTGCCGAATACGACGAGAGGTTTTGATGCTATATGGATGATTGTGGATCGATTGACGAAGTCTGCACACTTTGTGCCGATCAATATTAGTTTTCCATTGACGAAGCTGGCGGAGATTTACATTCGGGTAATTGTGAAGTTGCATGGTGTTCCGTCCAGTATTGTGTCGGATAGAGATCCGCGGTTTACTTCGGAATTTTGGAAGAGCTTGCAGGAAGCTTTGGGAACTAAGTTGAAATTGAGTTCAGCTTATCATTCGCAAACTGATGGTCAGTCGGAGAGGACTATTCAGTCGCTTGAAGATTTGTTGAGAGCTTGTGTGTTAGAAAAGGGTGGTGCGTGGGATACTCATTTACCATTGATTGAGTTCACGTACAATGACAGTTACCATTCGAGTATTGGAATGGCACCGTTTGAAGCTTTGTATGGGAGGAGGTGTAGGACTCCTCTGTGTTGGTATGAAACTGGTGAGAATATGGTGCTTGGACCAGAAATTGTACAGCAGACTACTGAGACAATTCAAATGATTCGTGAGAAATTGAAAGTGTCTCAGAGTAGGCAGAAAAGCTATCATGATAATCGGAGGAAAGAGTTGGAATTATGTGTAGGTGATCACGTATTCCTAAGAGTTAATCCGATGACTGGTGTGGGTCGTGCGTTGAAGTCCAAGAAGCTGGATCCTAAGTTCATTGGACCTTATGAAATTTTGCAGAGAATTGGTGATGTGGCTTATAGGGTGGCGTTGCCGCCTGAGTTGTCAAACTTACATGATGTGTTTCATGTGTCGCAATTGCGAAAGTATGTTTCTGATCCATCTCATGTTATTCAGAGAGATGATGTTCAGATTCTGGAGAATCTTACTGTTGAGACGATGCCGTTGAGGATCGAGGACCGTAAGATGAAACAGCTCCGAGGGAAAGAGATACCTTTGGTGAAGGTAGTTTGGGGAGGTGTTGCAGGAGGCAGTGTGACCTGGGAGTTGGAAAGCAGGATGCGAGAAGCGTATCCGGAGCTATTTCCATCAGGTAATTTTCGAGGACGAAAATAATTAAAGTGGGGGAGAGTTGTAACACCCATTTTAATTATTTAGTCATTTCATTATTATTTTAAATATTATGTGTTGGTGTGCCCTTTGGTGGGGGTGTATTTGGTGATGTTTGGTGGGTGTCCCTAATGTGGGAGGACTATTGGTGGTATTTTGGTGTGAAATATAATAATATAAAAATAATAGTAACATTGGTGGGGGTGTTATTATTATTATTATTATATTTATTATATTTGTTAATATTATTAATATTATTATTATTTTGGTGAAATAATGATATTATTATTATTATTATTATTATTATTATTATTATTTTATTAAGTTATTATTATTATTATTAAGTTATTATTATTATTGGGATTAGAGAATTAAAAATAGAGAATGTGAGGGGTTAGTAGTTTTTACGATACATTGTGAGAAGTTAGAGAAAGTGGAAAAAGAACGATAGAAAGGAGAGAAGTGAGAAGAACGGAAAAGGGAACGGAAAAGGGAGCGAAGAACGAAGGAACAGGGGAAAATCAGAATTGGCAAAACCTTGGAGGGTTCTTTCATCGATCAACCGATTAACAAGGTAAGGGGGGAGAAACTTGATTGGGAAATGGTTTATACATGTATAGGGTAGTTGGGGATTCCTTAACCCCGTAGAAAGATCATCTATATATGATACTGTGAGTTGATATGTTATGATTGATGATCATTGTTGTTAATTGTATAGTAATCGTTAATGAATTGTTGTTTTTGGTTGATTTGGCATATAGGGCATATAGGGTGTTTTACGGTTTTTAGGGAAAGTTCTGTATGGCTTTTGAGGTATCGATAAAGTGTGTAGGTGATGATTTTGGGAATAGGAATTAGAAACCGATTGTTTACGGTAATAAGCAAGATTGGTACTAGAATAGGCTAGGAATCTGAGTTGAGATGATAGGCATAATTTGGCCTAGAATAGCACTGCAGAATTGTGAGGAAACTGATGAATCGCAGCATTCGCTGGGCTTCGCCTGGCGAGTGGGGGCGAGTGTTTGCCTGGCGAGCTGAGGCGAGTGGCAGCGAATAATTCAGAATTAAGTCCCAGACCTAAAGGGTAGAAACTTCGCCTGGCAAGTGTGGCCAGCGAAGGTTTGCCTGGCAAATGAAGGTTCGCCTGGCGAGTGCACGATAGTGAAATGAGGGCTTCGCCAGCAGGTTCGCCTGGCGAATGCTAGCGAAGGTTCGCTACGGGGCTTCGCCTGGCGAATGCCAGCGAACGTAGCAGAACCAGAATGTGATTTTTGTGATGTTTTAGCCTTGAGCTTGGACTTGTGTGATCCATTTGGCCTTGATGCACTGTAAGGTTGGTGAGTGTGGGATTTAACTTGCGTACTGGTGATAGTACGTGTTTCCCTTGATATTGTCGGTGGACAATTAGTTGATATATATATATATATGTATGTAGTGATCAGTAGGATCGTGTATCCCCGAGTAGTGGGATGTGTTTGTATCTTGGTGATAGAATATGAACTTGTTTACTATCTGGTTGATTTATATGGTGTTGGTGTATGTTATATCTGTACATATATGCATTGATGTATGATGATATGATCAGGAGGATCGTGTGCACGTTGAGTGCCTAAATATATTAGTTATGCATTGGTGTGTGCATATCATGGTGTTTTGGTGGGATGAATCATGTCTCAGGAGGAGCGTAAGTGATTCATCCGTACTCCTTTGTGGAGAATGGTGGGGGATAGATCATGTCTCAGGAGGAGCGTAAGTGATCTATCCAGGTTCGATTGAATGAACCAACGAGTCGGTACCGCATGCATGGTGTGAGTTGCATAAATGCATTATAATACGTATATTGTAATTTGAACAGTAGGTTCGTTATATGGTGTTGTTGGGTGAATATTGGTGTATTGGTGTGTTGTACTACCTTATTTACATGTATTACATTACCATGGTATTTTTGATCATGTTTTCTCACCCCTTTGTTGTTGTTGTGGTCTGTGCTTCTTCGGAAGTACAGATAATCCAGGTGCTTAGCTAGCTTGGATATTGGTGTGATTGTCGAGTCTAGGATGCTTTGATACGTAGCACGGGACTTGGGCGTTTTTATTTGTTTTATGTTGAACTTACATTTTATTTCCCTGTGAACGTATCAAACTTTTATTGAATTTTATTATTTAACATTCCGCTGTATTTGGAGAAAAACCTTTTTATAAGGAAACGTTGTTTTTATGTGATATCCCACTTGGGAGAATTGGAACTCTGATTTTGTTTATTTATAATGTTTATTAATTTAATTGATTTTGGGGAGTGGGGTGTTACAGTCTGCGCGAAAACGACCATAACTGGAGTTCCGGGAATCCGTTTGAGGCGTTCTAAAAATCGTCGGAAAGCTAAGAGAGTGAGCTACAACTTTCTTGTTAGAGTCGAAGTCAGATTCAGAGTACATTTTCACAGAACATTCGTTGAAGTTACAGCATTAGGAATCTGTTTTAGTTTTGGGTCATGTTTTGGGCTTGGGTTATGTTTTCGACCCAGTTGGGTTATGAACCGGATCCATTGTTTTTATTTTGAGGGGAAACCTCGTTTTCTGTTCATTGACTATTCACAAAAAAGAGAAAAACGCTTGAGAAGAACTCATGGAGAACTAATACCCCACGGGCAAATCCTGCTGTGTACGGTTTCATCACTTTTGAAATTATTATAATATCAATTTAAATCTGATTCCTTTCAATCCTTTTCTATGAAGTCATTTGCTTAATTTGATTGCAATTGTTTTCTTAATTCAATTTTTGTTCATAGGATAGAATTGATTAAATTCGATTGTATGCATGTTCCTAAATTTAATTGCGTGTTATCGTTTGCTGAATTCGTTAATTCGTCATATTCTTAACTGTTTGCTTAATTCGGTAAACAGGAACATAATTCATTTGATGTTGGTAAGCGCTTGCCTGATTAATATCATAATCGAATAGGATTGGAACCGCTTAGGGATTGATGTTATAATAGCCGATGATAAGTCGAAACCCGAATCAGTAGGATTAGTCGTTTCAACTTATTTTGATAATCACTTATTTTAACCGCTCAATTGCAATCTCTTTATTTAATCGATCCTAAACCAAGCAAACCCCACTTATTTCATTACTGTAATTGGTTAATCACTACATGAATCCTTGTGATACGATATTCCGAGTTACTGGCGTTGTACTACGTTTTCACAAAAAAAAAAACACTCGTTTTGATCCGCGTGCGACAGCGGATCAGTAACGTGCAGATGACCAGGTTTAGCCGTGGATGTCGTCGATGATATTTTTGGAGTTTTGAGTTGTTGTCCATTTTGGTTAACTTATAGGGTCTTGCTTTGGTAGTGTAACATTGGGTTGAGGTCTTTGAGTTAAACCATGTTTTATTTGATTTTTGTTATTTTGATTATGTTTTCGTACAAGGAAAACTTTGGATTATGCCTTGTTGAGTTTCGCTGCCTTTTCAGCAATTTTTGATGACTTTTGGGAAAATCTGTTGTTTACGGAGCCTTGACCTATATTTAATTTATTGGGAAATGTACGCCCTTTGAGATGATTTTTTTGAGTTTAATATTTTACTCTGATAAATGTGAATGGCAAAATATTTTACTCTGATAAATGTGAATGTTTTGCCATTCAAATTGTGGTGTAGAAAAGGGTGTTAGAATAACCATGAAATCGTCGTTGTGAGAGTGGATTCCAAATGCATCTTTATCTAATAAGGCGATCATGGCCTCAGGTGCTAGGAGCTCTCCTCCAATCTTGATTTTAGAATGGATTTCTACGCTTAGGATTTGGCGAGCATACCTTTTTATATAGGAGCTAATTTTCCCACCTCCAGAGAACCCTCCTTCTATAGTGTAAAGCGTGTGACTTGTGGCTTTGTTATCCTCTCCCTAGTTCAACTCTTCAGCTTTGTTGGGCCTAAGACTCTCAACATTGTCTCGTCCATTCAAGCCATATTTGTTTGACGACTAGGAGGATTTTCCCTTCATATATTTCTTGAAGTACCCCTCCTGTATTAGTTTCTCGATTTCTTTCTTGAACTGATAGCAGACCTCAATGTGATGATCATTTACCTTATGGAACTTACACCACCTTCCTGGTTCAGAACCCATCACATGTACCTTAGGAGCAGGTGGTGTAGAGATGTTATGCAAATAGAGTATCGCGCGTTAGATTTGCTCACGGTGAGTGTTCAAAGGTGTGAAGTTCTTCGTTGGCTTGTCTACCCTTTTAAATGTTGACTCATTCTTTATAGGCAGGGTATAGTTGTTCTTTCTTTGATAAAGTGAGCTTTCGACATTGGAAATGCACTCCTTGGCATCGTATGCCTTCTTTTTGGAGTTGATTTCCTCGCCCTTTATGTAGCACTCATCTTTGGTGACCACTTCTCCCAATGACAATGTTGGCTTTTGAGCGAGGGATTTGTTGAAGTGTCCTACCTCAAGTCCATTTTAGGACGGCCCCGCAAACATTTCTTGAATTGGTGGGACGACCCTGATTGTAGCCTCGTTGAAGCGAGCGAGATAGTCCCTTAGTGATTTTGACGGACCCTGGCGTATATTAAATAGAATGGTTGTGGACATCTTCTTATGGCGACTGGCGGCGAACTGATGCACCAGCTTCTATACTAGTTCTTGATAGTTGTTGATAGAGGCACTAGGAAAATCCATATACCATATGTGGGTGGCCTATCTGAAGGTGCCAGGGAACAATTTGTACTTTAAAGAGTTAGGAGCTCTTATGATGACCATCTGGGTATTGATGGAGGTGAACATAGTGCTCTTTAGGGTGTTAAGAGTGCGTATTACATGGAGTCTCCTTTACTCCTATTAGGATAGGGGTATTTATAGAGGCTTTTGGGCCTAGGGTTTGAATCACCCTTAATGGCGCCAATTGATCCCCTGATCTTCGAAAGGTTATTGATCATCTATATTTCAAAAATTAATAAAAATTCCTTCTTTCTTGACTTTACACATCAAACTTTTCCATATACAAGTCTCTGAATCATCACCTTGGCGAAGTGACTCTCAGACAAAGACACCCCAATTTAGAGCATTTGTAAATATAACACAACATTCTACCTAATAACTTTCCCATCCAATTTCTTATTAAATACCAAATGTTACCTTACATAAAAAAAAAAGTTGTTAAACTATCAATAAAGTAGAGTACATTTCCAAACACCAACAATATGGTAATTAATTTTTTGTGATGTGCAATATTTATGTTTTTAAACTATCAATAAGGTATAATACATTTCCAAACGCCAACAGTATGGTACTTAATTTCTTGTGAAGTGCAATATTTCTGATATATATATATATATATATATATATATATATATATATATATATATATATATATATATATATATATATATATATATATATATATATATATATATATATATATATATATATATATATATATATATATATATATATATATATATATATATATATATATATATATATATATATATATATATATATATATATATATATATATATATATATATATATATATATATATATATATATATATATATATATATATATATATATATATATATATATATATATATATATATATATATATATATATATATATATATATATATATATATATATATATATATATATATATATATATATATATATATATATATATATATTTTACATATTTTAAGGATTTGGATCCTCTCCTTTTTTATATATCATATCATCTCTCATGTTTCTAATCTAACGGTATAGAATTTATAATAAATAATTAAATAAAAAAATTTATTTATCGTATTAATTAAATTTATAATGAATCCATAATTTTGTCCTCCATTTCTCTCTCCTATTAAATGACTTTTTTTATTTAATTATTTATCATAAATTATGAATCGTTAGATTAGAAACATGAGAGATGGCAGGATATCTAAAAAGGAGAGGATCCAAATTCATATTTTAAATAGTGATAAAAATTCAAATTATGAAAATATTATCATTTTATATTTAATTAAAAATTTAACATAAAATAAAATACAGAAATAATAATAAAACATTCAACATGATTATACAAAAACTTTTTTTTTCATATGTATTAACCCACTCAAAATTCTCAAAATATGCTAACAATTCCTTAATTCACTTTTCATAGAATCTTTAAAACTAAAAAAATATTAAATTATAAAATCAACTAATATTTTGTCATCAGTTCTTATTGTAGTAAAAATGGCTCATATTAATTATAAACTTATCAAATATTTTTTTATGTCATTTATTATTTTTATAAATTTATTATTTTACAAAATTTGTATATTTGTAAACTATAAATATCATTTTAAAAATTTTCTTTTTAAAATTAAACAGGCACAATAGAGGTCAATTCTTTTAATTTGGTTTAATTTTTAAATATAATTAAACAAACTATTGTTAAAATTTTCTATAGAAAAAAGAAATTAAAATTAAATCTACTTCTGAGTCTTAGTTTGATAAATTTTTGTTTTTCATCCCTTATCAATCACGAATTTAGTCTATAGCCATCAACATTTATTTGTTGTTAATTTAATATATTTTTCTTATATTCTTCGTCGTTAGGTTTTTAAGTGTACTAGAGTATACATAGATTAGTTAGATTAACTTAGACAATTATGAAAATTATTAGGGTATTTATAAAAATAAATGTCAACAGAAGATTTGATGCGAAAATGTAAAAATTATACTATTCAAAATTTTAATCTTTTTAATAATAGATTGTTTCACAGTAAAGATGAATACGATAAAACATTAGGTAGATTGATTCAATTTTGATTAAATGTGAAGAGTTCTCACGTCAATTCTATTAAAACTTAATGCTTATGTAATAAATTGCTATCAATTGAATCAACTATAAACTACATTAGAATTGAAATACTTAAGCATGCAAATACTATGAAATTAAATGTAAGAGTAAGAGAGAGTGACACCAAGATTAATAGTATTAAACACTCTCGTTTTGTCTACGTGCACTCTTCAATGTTTTCCATTGGGACAGGCCTGTTTCCTATTTATTTGACAAATATTTGCAAGAGTTCATTCAATCACCAATCCACACTGCTGTTGAAAAAATTAAAATTTTCTATCTAGATAATATATCTGTAACACTCGATTTCTTATTATTTTTAATTTACTTGAGTTAATATTGATTTTTATGAATTATGAGTGTGTTTGAATAGTTTTGTGGGAATATTTGAGGTGGATAGAAATTAATTAGAATTTTAAATGATATTAATGCTTAATACATTTTTATTGTTTCTTAACCTCGTGGTTTATTTTGTTCTCTCAACTTTAAAAAGGTTTATATTGGTCCTTTAACTTTTCAAAATGTTTCATATTAGTCATTTTTGTCTAATTAGCGACGAATTTAGAACTGATTTTTTAATTTTTCCGTCGCTTATTAGACAAAAGAACTAATATGAAATGTTTTGAAGAGTTAAAAGACCAATATAGACCTTTTTAAAGTTAAGAGGTCAAAATGAACCCGAGGTTAAAATACAAGACCAAAACAGATATTAATTCATAATTTTAATTAAGTAAAATAATAAAGTTGTGAGAGATGGGATGGAAATTGGAATTAATAGAAATATGGTAAAGTGATGATAATTAGAAAAGAGTTGGGGTCAAGGTGTAATTATTAAATTCAAAAATCAAGTTTATTATTAAAAAGGAATTAGTTGAGCTTATTTGTGTCAGTACCTGAATTGAGACAGCACTGGGAGAAAGAGCAAGAACAATGGTTAGAGAAGGAAGGAGAAGACATTGCTAGAGTTTGGATTATTTGCTGAAAAACTAAGGTAAGGGGGGAGAATCACTTTAATGTTGGTGTCAAACATATAAAGGATAGAGAATGATCCTCACCCTCTTCTAGGTTTTTCTCCATTGTTGAGATTTGTGTGTTTGATTGAGGTTTATGTGAAAACTGTTTTGTTGCAATTGACATGAAGTCCATGCCTATTATGTTACTGAGATTGAGTATGATGTGTATGTGCAAACCTCAGTTTTTTATGCTTATGTTCATGAGTGTTAGCTTGATAACCATATCCTTAGATTTGCAACAAATTCATGAGATAAATGATTAATATGTTCAAATGATGTGGGAAATATTGTATGTCTTATGTGTGATGAAATTATGTGTGTTCTGGTTTTTAGAAAATTGAGATCGGAGCTTCGGAAGTCCCACAATGATAAAAATTGTATTTCTGAGTTTGCATATATGTGTGTCATCGCTTAATGATGGAGAGTCTCGCTTAGTGAGAGAGGGTCTCGCGTAGCAAGACACTCTAGTGGCGAAATTCTTCTAATGTTGTTTTCATCATAACTTGATTTCAATGCCTCGTTTGAGGCGCGGTTTAAAACATTAGAAATTTAGCGCGTAGTAATAGCTCATGGTAGGGTCCTAAAAGGTCAATAGTGTACTTCGTGTTGCGATTGATTTTTCCATGAGAAGGGATGGTGATGTTGATGTAAGGTTGTTGATGAGAAATTATATGACGTTGAATTTCATGTTTGAGATAAAATATTATGATGAATATAATAATATTTGATATTTTTACTTAATTATATGTTGTGAATTGTTTTTATGTGTATAAGTTGTGAACTGTTAGTATAATTATGTGTTGTGAGTTATAATTGTATGAGGTTGTAGTGAGAAGTGTAGTTTAGAGTGAGAAATATTGCGGAAGCTTTTTGTGTTCTTGTTTATGGTTAGAAATGGAACCATAAATGTTGTTGCATTATTTTGTATGTCATGTATAATTTATGTCAATGTTGAAAGAGACGAGTCACAGGTTCAGAAGTGGAGATCAGTGATCGTCTGAGGTTCATAAGCGGGGACCCAGAATATAGAAGTGGGGGCCCAGTTCGAATGAGGAATCATTGTTGAGTGGAAGAGATCAGTAGCAAACCTCTGATGTCCAAATTGCTACCACATGCATTAAGTCGAGTTGTGAGACACATTGCATACATAAAGCCTTTGTGAATTGGTTGTTGTGTGTAAATGATTATTATGTATTGATGATTGTGATGAATATGCTACCTTCACATTCTTTTGCAGCGTTAATATATTTAAACGTATTTGTAGTACAAGTACTCAGGAGGAGTAAATGTCGTTGTGAGTTGGAAGATGACATTAGAGCTTTGTTCGTTTATTTATTGTTTTATGGTTGTTTAGTTGTATTATTGCGTAACATCTGGAAATAGGTCTTTTAATTGTGAGTTAATGTTTAGATTATGTTATTTTAATTTGAAGAGATAAATTAAAGTTTGTTATTTATTTTGAATTTCTTTGTGAGTTTTGAAATGTTATGTGTGAGTATCAACGTAAAATGATGGTTTATTCCTTTAAATTAAGAGTAGGATTTTAAAGTACTACATAGTGGTATCAGAAATGGAAAGGATTTTCTGCTTTTCAAAGATGTTTCTGGTGTGAAATGTTGGTTCATTGTGCTTTTAATTGTTGAAGATTAGTTGTTTTCCGAATTCAGAGAGAATACATAGTCAAAATTCATGTTTGACGGTCAGGTAGAGATATCCTTAAGAGTAAACAATCAGACACTCGTGATGTTAACTTTTTTAAGAGTGGAGAGCGATGCTGGAACTAGTGATATGCTTGTGGTGCAAGTTTCCTGATGATTTTTGTCATAATATTTAAATTTCTAAATTATAATGAAAATTAAAAGATTGATTTGATCAATATTTGATATGCTTTTCTTACCAATGATTGAATTTCAAATTCAAATAACCGACAATACTAATGCATAAAAAAATTTAAAAATATTGAAGTTTGAAATAATGTTAATATCAATAAGACTATATTTTATTAAAAATAAAAACAAAGTGTTGTGCAACCAATAGATATGAATACCTATCCCAAAATAATATTTATCAACATAAACATCAAATTTAATCATACTTACAATGTCTAGAATGAGACCACACTGTTTTTTTTTCTTCTTTTTGAAGTTTTGTTCAAAGGTAGTAAAAAAATCATATGGTTACTTGTATCACAAGAGACCACACAAACGGGGCCTTGAGCAGAACTGTCTTCCATTAGCTTTGACAATTGCCATGATTCCAGCCGTGATTCCAGCACAGATTACAGAAGACACATACTGCTGGGTGTTTCGACCCGCTATAATATAACAACAGATTTTCAAATTTAAATAAAATGAAAAGAAAAAGCAAAATAAGCATCAAGGAAAATTTATTCATATGGAAGAAACACAAAGTTAAATACCTTGCTGAAGAGTGAAGGAAGTTGCTGTCAAACTACCAATTATCAAAGCTGATGCCACGGGGAGGTACTGCAAAGTTACATTTTTCTATGAAGCATGTCAATAGCACATTAAAATGGTTTCATAAGCTAAAATCAATTTTACAAAACGGATTCAGTCAAAATCAATTTTGGATACTGTAGAAACAAACACATCTTCAATTTTATACAAAACTAAGTTTACAAACTCAATCAGTTTTAGATCTCAACGATGACAAGATACGCTCATTTTCTTTTTCAACCATTAGAAGTTTTAGGATTCAGGTGGGAGAAAATGGAGATATTAGGATGATATGATGTTACTTACAGATAAAGGTTCAAAGCTATTTCGTTGAAAAGGAGAAGGAATGTTTCTGCTGACAGTATAGTGACCGCTTATCAGATCCAGAGCATCCTGCAGAAGACATCAAACTTATCAACCATTTTTGGATTAACTGCCATATATTTGTTGACTGTAATGAATAGTGAACATAAACGAACTTACCTGCCGAATTCCATCGTGGAAATTATTCAAGTAATAGCGCGAAACTGCACTAATCCCATCTTTTATTAATCCAGCTAGTGTTTTCTTTCCATATCTGCATCATAAATCCAAAATTTCAGTATAACATAAGAAAACAGAAAAACACAAGATTCACTCATTCCCGGAAATTTTCATACCTAACTAAGTCCCCTTTGAGAGCATTAGTCCCCGCATACTCCAGGCTTATCTCATCGCCTTGCTCTGCCCATACTAAATAAAATTATTTAGTTCAAATAAGCAGGGTTTATAGTTCATAGAGAAGAATAATAGAAATTATCAAGAAACTTCATACATATTCTGAATTTTCCAATTTCCTCGCCGAACATTGATATGCACTCGGAGCAAGTAAGCACTCCAATTCTCTGCAATTGAAGATTTAATGCCTTCTGGGCCATATAACACTGCAAACAGTGGCAAGATAATCAAAATAAGTAGTTGCATAATTTACACAAAGACGGTCAGAGAAGGATTAAGAAACATTAAATCAAATTATCCTTTTGCGGGGAACCTGAGTAACATTTGTTCGATCAAGCGAATCAATGCAGTTTGCTCTGATAATTCCTTTCTGCTCGTCTAGTATATCTCCTTTTCTATCTATCATGAAGTATCTGCTCAGCTGAAACAGAAATGATTAAAAAATCTGAATCATAGATTGCCAGCATATCAGGATTGTGGCAACTAGCTATTAATATTCGTTAATAAATACTTGAATTTTTTTTCATTACCTTTGTTTTTCCAAATCCTCTGAAATTTGATCATAAAGGATTTTCATACTATTGTAATTTGAGTTCCCACAGTGCAAATGGAAATCAAAAGGCACATATCTGCCATAGTGTCATGATGGGTGAGTCATAAAACAACAGATGTAAAAGAAAAAATGTGAAACATATTAGTCATAACAAACAATGATATATAACACAACCAAAGCAGAACCCCCAAGGGTTGGCCTATTGGTGAAGGCTTGAGACCTCAAGTTCAAATCCCACGGTGCGAACAATTCTTGTGTTGAGACAGTTCATACAGAGCTTTGCTCTGACTTTAAATGGGACCCCCACAAGTGGACGGTGGGATTGGTCTCCCTCGGACTAGTCGGTCCATAAGGTCGGATACCAAGTTTTCAAATTAAAAAACAACACGAGAACGGACTCTATAACACAAGGTTGTAAATTTGCAACACAAGAATAGAGTATAAGAAGAAAAAAAAGTCCAAATTATCACCTCACATTTTGCTGATTTTGCATTTCAGCAGCGTATGCTGCACTTAGTTGACCTTCTTCACCATGCTGATGAAAAGTAAAATCAACAATAAATTGATCAAAATAGAAGACACAAAGTAACAAAAACAGTTGAAAGGGAATGTTCGCTGTAGAGATTGGCTAAGGGTGATGTATATCCCAAAGGGCTAATCAAATTTGGCCAATCCATGGCCTCAAGTTTCCCTATTTAACATTTTGTGAGAAATGAAAGGGGCGCCTATGAAAGACAAATATTGAATATAAAGCCTCTATAGTAGAAAAGCAAAATCAGTTTTATTTAAAGAAGCTACATATCTTTGAACTCATTATCAATCTGAAGAATAAATTTGCTGATAGATTCAGATTAGTATTGAGAAAGAGTAGATAGTAGAAGTCTTACTTTGTCAGTTAGATCAACTGCTAATATCTCTCCGTATCTTTGTGAGAGATCATGGAAATGACGCTCCACAATATTTGGCTGAAACAGAAGGAGTAGAAGGGGAAAAGCAGTAAGAAATATAATTATATTGTGAAAACAATTTTAAAACACGAAAGACAGAGAAATAGAAGCGTACTGTTTGCTCATGATTTATAACCCTAAGGTGTGGTTTATAGCTTAGATCAACAATCTGCTCCCACAAAAGAGGAATTGAACCACGAACCTGCAAAATATTAATTAGAGTACAGATCACAACCAGGGAGCTCAGAAATCGATATTGTAATATGAATTATAAAACTAAATATGCTAGCGGAAAACAAAACCAACTGTAAGGAGAAGCTATCAAAAGGAAATAATTGAAGTACAAACTCGTTAATGTAAAATAATACCTGCAAAAATGAGAAACTGAAATCTTCAGTTTCAAGTAACTGTTCAGTTTCAATGAAATTGGCAGTGTCACCTTCAAAGTTAGCTCCTCTTCTCCACATTCTAGTTCCTAAGTCACCATATTGTCATATTATAATGAGTTATTGCAAATTTATTGAACTACCATTATAAGGATGAAGCATATGAGGACATTGTACCTAGACGTCGTGTACATCTCCTTGATATTAATGTCAGTTTAACACACGAGTCTTTTAGCTTCAGCTCAGCTGTTTGGAAGCTTAAGCACCGGTTAAGGGGGAACATAACAAGCTTATTATACAGAGAACACATGCACACACAGACATTCACACGGAAAGGGGACAGGGGAGAGAAACAGTAGTTAAAATTTCAGGATATTCCCTTGTACTAGAGGCATGATGAATCTGTCAAGCTGTCATAAAAAAAGATTTTATGTTAGGAGAAGATGAAGTTCATTAAAGCTTTAAGAAGACTTCATTTTTTTTAGTAAAATTGAATAAGAACTTTTACTTTAGCAAACAGCAAATGCTGCAAAATTATCTGACCTTAGACTCAATGAGCTCCTCCATAAGATGCTTGTTCCATACATATCGCGGGTCAGCCTGAAATATAAATCAGAAAAGAGAAACCATAAAATTTCAAGCAATTTTGCCCCTTCTTATTGCATTAAATGATGTCAACAGGTTCAAGAGGCCTTTTTTTATCATTCCTATTGTGAAAGTAAATGAGTAAGAGAAGTGTTCTGAAAGAGAATTTTTGTGATATGTTGCCGTGGCATCATGTCGACTAACCTGCTTCCATAGTGGCTTACTCATCCACCCTTCAACTAACTTGCTTCTTCTCTGCAAGCTGATTGATAAGACGAATTACATCTTATGATCATCAATCTTGATTGGATATTAAGAGACTTTGACAATAATAATAATAAAATAATAATAATAATAATAATAATATAATAATAATAATAATGGTAATAATAATAAACCAGCAATATAAGGACCGCGACACTCACTTTAATGTAATATCTGTTTCATAAGAATAGTATAAGCCTGGCATTGACTCTACTACTTTCAACAATGTCAAGAAGTATTCTTCATCCCTTTTCTACAAAAAAAGACAGAGCACAAAGGAGATCTTGAGTATGGATGACATGTATAACACTTGATTAATCCCTCAACAACTTATAATTACACAACCTCTTACTTCTTGAGAAGTTGAAAACTTCAGAGCCTCATTACATGCAAGAACTCTCATAGACATCAAGCGATACACCGGAAAACCAAGGAAACTTCCAACTTCCTTCCGAGAAGTTATTACAATGGCATAAGTTCCTGCATCAAGATAGCACTATTCAACCTTAATGTGTATAAAGGAAGTTATGTTCTTAAATCAAGTGGTTCCTAGAGAAAATAAAGATTCTTTTTCTTCGTTCATAACAGTTCTTATAGCTAGCTTAACTTCTTTATGCTAAACCAATGCATTCAACATAATCTACTTGAGAAGACGACTTTCCTTAATAGGTTGTTTAACTCCATTAATTACAAAAAATATGCACTACTATGTATGAACATACATTAAAGAACAAACAAGACTATATTCGTTTTTGTGGTTAACTGATTTGCACCGTCGATGTAAAAAAGTTCGCCACATGCATCCGGTAGCATCTTACTTAATAGATATTTTAGGAACTCATCTAACAAAATGGAAAAATGACAAGATATGATTGAATGCATATGCAAGTACATAAAAAAGCAACTCAAGATAAAATTATAAGCATATCTACCTACAACCAATCTTATTGTTCCCACAACACCGTAAATCGTAGATGTCTTTGTTGGACTTTCTGAGAATGTGTCACCTGCAAAAGATCATACCAAAAAAAAAGATCATATATAGGAATTATTACAACCAAGACCATCTTTTAGGGTATGCAAAATGGGCTACAACACATAGCCTCAAATAAGTACAAGCAACATCTCAAAAATGTAAGAATATTAATTTTTGGCTATAAATAACTTCATTAATAAATCTGTAAATGTAACAAGATTACTCATGATCCTCTTTCTTACCCAAAAAAAATATTAATAACTAACAAAAACCAAAACCCTACAAAAAAAATCCACTTGAAAAGCAAATCAACTTCTCAATTAATCTTCACCTAAAAATTACAATAATTAAGCTACAAGCTTAAAAAAAAAACAAATTCTTTCTATTTCAAACCAAACATAAAATCAAGAAACTGAAATTCAGCAATAAATGAAATTACCATCAAGTGAATTGATATTTCCATCAATACGACTAATCGAAAATCCATGATTAGGAGATTGATGGGATTTGATTACAAACTTGTTCTGAAACTCTTGCAATTCAAGCTCATCGTAAAGCTTGAATCTTTCAGCAGAATCTGAAGGGGATTCAGTGTCCATTAACAAATAATTGAGGAAAAACAAGATAACCCTTTACTATCTTAACAAGATAAAATCAAAAAGCAGATTTTGGTTTGAATTTGTAAGAAAAGTCGAAGTCGTATGTAACAACCTGTTCTTCCTCTTCTACAACTAAGCACCATTTTTGTAACCATTTTGGGCGAAATTACTTTTATGCCCTCAATTCCAGATCATACTAAAATTGTTTTTGAAAATATTTGCCAATACTTTTAAAAAATTAATAGAAAAATAAATAATATAAATTTGTGTTATAAATTTTATTTGATTAATTTTATATATATATATATATATATATATATATATATATATATATATATATATATATATATATATATATATATATATATATATATATATATATATATATATATATATATATATATATATATATATATATATATATATATATATATATATATATATATATATATATATATATTGTTCTGGACTGGGCCCTCGGGTAAGCCGCCCATGCCCAATCGCGTCTCCATGCAAGTGCTCAGACATTCTGGGCAAACACGTAACACACGCGTGGTATGATGGACTCACCGGGCGCGTATCACGCGACATGGCGCCTACCGGGCACAACTCTCAAGTCGAGCACAAGCCTATGAGCTGAGGATACGAACCGCCTATCTGGCGCGCACACGAACCGGGCACACCTTCATCCGACCACGGGGTCGCCACGGGCAGGACCTTCCTTGCCGAGTAGGAGGGTCGTTGCCTGGACATGTTCTCCACGTGCCGCCTTTTACGGGACACGTCACTTCCCAACCGTTCATCTCCGGAAGACCAGGCGCTCTTTCCAGAAATCATGGAGCGGTTGAACTAGGGCAAAGACCACGTGTTCGTCTCCTCTATGCCACATCAGCCCTAGCAGTCCTTTGGGTTGGGCCTGACCGTCCAGCCCAAACGACCGTTGGCCCAGTGCTAGGGTCTATAAATACCCTCTTTCACAAGAGGGTCAGGTATTCACTTCTTACCCTCTGTATTTGCAACTGTCTGCCCAAATTCTTACTTTGACATCGGAGTTCCTTGCAGGTACACCCCCCACCTTTCTTCTCTACACTGGCGGACAGATACCAGCCCAACAGGACGAGGCCAGACCGTGATCATCCTCCTGATCAGATCAGATCATATAGAATGCAAGATTAATAGATTTAACGAAAAATATTTTATAAAATTTATTTTAAAAAATAAAATTTTAAAGAACATAAACATGATCCGTTTACTAAATAAATTAGGTCAACTCAAGATGAACATTAAATAAACAAGCTATAAATCCTTCTCCAACTAGATGACCAATTTTTAGCTCTATTTCTAGAGTATTTACAAACAGAATAACTAATGTAATTAAGATTTATGATTTAATTTATATATAATTAAATTAAGACTCGCACGATATTAAATTATTTTTTATTTTATCTATAATAAATTTAAATTATATTCAATCTTATTTTAAAAATATAGTTAAAATTTTTTATTCTAATATAGACAATAATCACTAAAAAAAACTTAAAATTGCTAGATACTAATCACCTCACAACAGTTGAAACCAATGAGTTTCTTTTACTTCGCTAAAAGATTAGTCACAACTTTCTTTTATAGAGAAAATCACATCGTAACATTAGTAGATGAAAATCACTTTACAACTCATTTTTACAAGTAGACAACACATGTATGCAGAATAGGTGCACAACGCAATTCATTTCGCAAATCAATCATTTACTAGGTGAAATTCACTTGCAAACTATAAAATGAATTTAATAAAAAAATATTCTTATATATTTTTATTATATAAATTTAATCATAATAAATTTGTAATAATATAATATGATAGAATATTTTTATGTATTTTGATTATATAAATTTAATTATAATAAATTTGTGATAATATAATATAATAGAATATTTTTTATTAAATAACATTTAAATTCAAAATTTATTAAAAATAAAAATTTAATAAATAATTAAAAATATTATAACTTTTTGTTTGCATGATTTAGCCGGGTGAAAATTACCTCGTAAATCATGCATTTGTCAAGCGTAAATAACCTACCAACAATTTATATTTTTAGTTATAAAATTCTAAAATTAATATTCATTAATCTGCATCTTCTTCACCATCTTCTTCTTCTTCCTCATTTTTGTTTACGGCATCACCATCTTCTTCTTTTTCCTCATTCTCGTTTACCGCATGACCACCAACCGATCCAAATCCACAAACTCCGCCATATCCACCGAAACTTTGAGTTCCATCCATAGAACCATTAGTTGGATTCCTTTATGAGAGCAAGATAAATTATTGCTTTTGTTGTTGTGTAGCTCTCATTTACTTTTGTGAAAATCTCAAGGCTTCCAGCAACTTCAATTGTGTTTTTCTCATTTCTTCCATTTAATCCTTTTACGCATCTTCACGTGTTGCAGCTTTGTGTGTTGCTGCTTCGCGTGTTGTTATTGCTTCATGTGTTCCCCCGCCTTGAGCATCACCAATGATGTCGTCGATTAGATTAAATTGTCATCATATTTCTTATGTGATCAACTGCTTGAAGCTTGTGTATTATTTGTAACACCCCTATTTTTATACAACGAGAGTGTATTTTTTTAAAGGTACTCTTTCAATAAATAAGTCAATTAAGGTTTTCCCCTTATAAAAATACCGCTTCTTTTTTTATAAGATATAACAAATCTTGAGTTTTAAATTCATTTTAAGTACACAACATTTATTTATAAAATAAATTATGTATACATGATAGAACATAATACCATACTATATATCTACAAAATAGATAAAAAGTCTTCGGCAGACACTCGCGCAGGAGAGCTGCTCCAAGGAGAAATTTTCCAATCCTGCGTGGTAAAAAGTCACATGACAGCCTCCATATAATCTCAAAATATTCCTACCACTCACATATTCAACTCCTTAGCTAAACTGATCGACACCTAATGACAACCACAATATCCACCCACCCCAGTTCCAAATAACCATCTACAATCGCTAGTCAAAGTGTGATCGGAGCCATCCTCGTTATCACCACTCTCAAAATCATGCTCCGAGGGGTCGTCAGTATCATCGTCCTCTCCCTTACCAACATCTAACTCCAATGATGGCACACATGTCGGGGAAATGTAAGGGAGATCGCCCACGATAAAGTTATCACAAGTGAACTCCAGGGGGAATCCTAAGGACATCTAGTGGAGGCTCGGGCATACCATGAAAGAACGATTCTCCTCCCATGGTTGGGGCATGTGACGGTCCAGGTGGGGCTAAGCGGGATGTCAGCAATCCAAAACGATCAATCACTTCAGAAATGAAACTGGAGATTATCAAGTATACTAGGATCTGGAAGGTGATAGTCATTTGGGAATACGTGGTCTTCGGATCCATCCCAACAACATAGTAGTAGTCTTGGGTGCATTCTCGATGAACGAGACTTGTCCTAGGGTCGGGTCAAAACCCCAGGACGTCTTAGTTCATTCATTGGGAAATGTGAAGTTCGTCGTCTTCGACGGTGGTAGCTCTCGTGTCTCGGGAACGTGATGATCTTATGGCATATTCACCCACACATCCACTAAAATGGTTATCAATCCAAAAATAACAAATATACAAGAGTGGGGCAGCAAGCATAAACAGAGCAGATATTATACACGGCTAGAGATCTCATTCTAACACATGTATATAATTATTAACAAAAGTAATACTTATAGCATCAATAAGACTCACTTCCTAATGCAATGTCTATATGCTGATGCACATGATTCCAAAATATCAATCCATTTGCAAAGGGTCATGGTATCACTTCAAAATTTAGCATCACGAAGGTGATGAGTATCTACACCATCAATCAAACTCAAAGATCCATGTCAGGATAAGGTGGTTCCATTCTCGGACACGCGTCTCGTGCCACCTCTCTGGTTTGCACCTCGTGACTCCTCTCTGGTAGTCATGTAACTATAAAATGCATGAGCATATGAATTTTCATATATGTCTTTCAAAACACGTGCAACATCACAACATATGTAATAATTTATCTCTCGCATAAAATCATTGCATATATATATATATATATATATATATATATATATATATATATATATATATATATATATATATATATATATATATATATATATATATATATATATATATATATATATATATATAAACATTTACTCACCTTCACAACTAGTCATTTTCAAAACACGTAAGAAGATACAAAGTAGATATAGATATGAACACATATATATATATATATATATATATATATATATATATATATATATATATATATATATATATATATATATATATATATATATATATATATATATATATATATATATATATATATATATATATATATTTTTATTATTATTAGGATAAGTATATGAAAATAGAAAAATACCCTTACGGTTGTAACTTTTGTGGAGAAAAAAAACTTTGTTAGAGTCAGACAGATGTATATGTATGTGCACCTTCATTTCAAACCAACTAAATTAGAGCAATGTTTTACGTTGTAAACTCCATGATGTCACCCGATTTTTTTTTTTTTTCTTCTTTAAAACCAAGCATATGGGATACCTTTTCCCATACTGGAAATGGTATATTGTTCTTTAATTTTACTAACATATACTTCATTTAATCATATAAAATATTGGTTATGTTATTATGACTTTAACTATCATCATTTATTATGTTTATATTTTTTTCCAGGGAATACAACATGGGTTTATTGGATTGAATCTTCTTAGAATTAGTTGTGTTCAACTGACAAATACTAGTGAAGATATTATTGCCACTCAAAGGGTCCAAGACTTTTGGATGGGGTGGTAAGTAATGATTTTATCAAATGTCTTTTTCTTAATGGATTGATTTGCTCCAACCCTTTTACATACTTTTCAAGTAGTGGCAAGTAATTGTCATGGAAATTCAACTTTTTTTTACAATATAATTAATCTCACAATAACATTAATTTCTATAAGAATGTTTTGTTTATTATTTATTATTGTAGAGTACTAAATCTATTAATATTTGGTGATTATCTTGATATAATGAAAAGGAATGTTGGCTCAAGGCTTCCTTCCTTCACTAAAAAGGAATCAAATTTTGATCAGAAACTCAATTGACTTCTTAAGCATAAATTTTTACAACACACTTTCTATTAACAACTATCCAGAAAGTCTGAACATAGAGGATAAAAATTTAATGCAAAGTAGGCCAACAAAAATTACATACATGAAAATGGTATGACAATTGTCCTATATACATCATGATCATATTTATTTATTTGTATGACAAATCATTTTATTACAGGTCTCAAAACACCTCATAATTCATCATTGAATGATTTTTCTAGGATAAAATACTTGCATAAATACATTGAGACCATATCTAAAGCAATAAGGAGTGAATCAAATATAAAAGATTATTTTGTATGGTCTTTTATGGATGTGCTCGAAATACTGAGTGGATATAGAGAAAGTTTAGGTTTATACTACATAGATTTGAAAGATTCAAATTTAAAAAGACAACTTAAACTCTAAATGGTACTTATTTTTTTGAAAAATAAGTCTATAGACCCAAAGTTTATTATGGAAATTGAGAGTGATGTATCTTTGTTATAATGCCAAATAAAATATTATGTACTTATTTTATTACATGATGACATTCTTAATAAAATGCTTTCTCAAGATTATGCGTTTGGTGAAGAGGTGTTTTATGGCATGGAGATTACTGACAAAATAAACTTTTCTCTCCCTACAGTAGTAAGACTTAAAGGATCTAGGCGGTGTGGAACCTGATAAAGGTGGGGATTCAAATTTTTTACATGATGGTCAATTGTTGGGCCAGGTGAGTTGTAGCCCTCCTCCTTTGCGCCGTATATCTTTAAGCCCAAAACAAATTTCTTGCACGTCTAGAATCCCAGCTGGGCCGGTTTGTGTGATTAAGCCCTAGAAATCAAAACTCATGAATGATATTTACAAACAAATCCAAATTCCCTGTTCACCCTCTTTTTTTCTCGGCCCTCCTTCATCAATCGCTTCCCCGGAACCCCCATTGTATGGAGAGAAACATTGATGTTCCAAATCACGGGGAAGATAATGAATCATCTCAATCGTCTGGAAATTCACTTAGAAAAAGGGATTCAATAGGTGATTCAGAAGTAAACTATGGCAATAATAGATTCAAGAAATCTCTAGACGATGTTCCTTCCAAAGTGTGGCATCTAATTAAGGCTATGGGAGTGGAAGGTGATGAAGACGACAAGGTGTTTGAGTAGCAATTAGGGAATTGGAGCTTCGTGATAGGAAGATGTTCAAAGACAAGATGGGGGCAGAAACGCGTGTTCCATGAATTATTTGTCTTTCAACGTTAGAGGGTGTGCTTCTTCTCTGAAGAAAAGGAGGTTGCGTAAGATAATTTCAAAAGGTAGAGCTGATGTTTGTTTCTTTCAAGAGACAAAGCTTCGTGAGTTGAACGATAAATGTATTCAGAGTATTTGGAATGGTGGGGTTGTGGATTGGTATGCTTCTGCTTCAGTCAATTAGTATGGTGGTTTAATTTTGATGTGGAATACAAATTCTTTCTCTGCTGAGTTCACTTTTAGAGTTTCGGGATTCTTAGAAGTTTGTGGGTATTGTGGAGGGGTGAAGTATTCCCTGGTCAATATTTACTCTCCTTGTAACTTGTCTGAAAAGAAGAAGCTTTGGGCGGAATTAATTCACTTTAAAGAAAAAATTCCACAACGAAAATGGTTACTAGCTGGCAACTTTAATGCCGTGAAGAATAATGAAAAACAGAAAGGGAAGAGTTGTAACAAGGTTTCTGAGATGGATGATTTCTCTATCTTTATCAATGTCATGGAATTGATTGATCTTCCAGTCATAGGCAATAAATTCACTTGGTTCAAAAGTAATGGGTCATGTAAGAGCATGTGTAATACCCCAAAATTTGCTCTCTCTTCTCCTAACCTTAACTGGCTTGTTTTTCTCTTTTATTTGTGTTTTCATTAGGTCATAATTTTGCATTCTTTCATTTATATTGAACTCCTAAGACATGGGATCAAGGCATTTTCCTGTGATTCGAGCTTGCAGACGTCAATTATATTGATCTACGTTTCGCGTAGTTTAATCCGACGTGTTCATTTTAATTTTTTCGTCGCATTTTGATCAGTTTGAGCCTTTTAACGGGTCAAAAATTGTTTTAAAATCTGACCAAACGGTATTTTTTCCGAGTCGTATATTTTGCGCTGATCATTTTAGTGTACTCGGTTTGTTTTTTCGAGCACTTGAGCGTCCGACTTTTATTTATTTGAGTTCCAGTTATTTTTATTTTTTTGTCTAAATAGTTAGAATAAATAAATAGAACTAATAGTTTTAATTTTAATTTAATTTTTATTTTATTTTTATTTAGTTTTAAATAATTATTTAAGTTGAGCTTTAAAGTGCGCATTAGGTTAGAGTTAACCCTAATTTGATACCTATATAAACATAAGTGATATTTAAGAAAGGGGGGGGGGAGAGAAAACTTCATCAACATCAGAAAATCAAGAACAAGTCATCAGAAGAAGAAGAAGAGAGTTTTGAGAAAAGCCCATAAGATCCACCAACAAGGATCATACAACGGCGGCCGTGGACCCTTTAGAGTCTCACTACCACCGACAGACAACAACCAAGTAAAGAGCCTCGGAAGAAGCTTCATCACCGGCCAAAAACACCACCACCTCGTCGTCGAAACACCATAATCAAAAAACCCAAAACCTAAGATTATGACATTAATGAGTTTGGTTTTGTTTTATTTGATTTCAGGTATAAACAAAAAAAGGCGAAGCAGGAGAGAAGAGGAAAGTTTCAAAAAGGGCATTCATGGAGGAGCCGCCGCCGGTTGGGACAAAGAAGAAGGGAAAGGGTTTTTTCCAAACCCTAAAGAAACAACACAACAACACGATTCACCCCCTCCCCCTACTCTCATTTGCTTTCTCGTTTTCTTTTATTATTACTATTTATTATTTTATTATTTTTCATGTTATAATAATTATTAGTTAGTATAAGTGTAATAATTCAATTTAATTTCATTATTATCTAATCATAAGACTAACCTTTTTGTTATATATTAACTTAACGTTAAATTAGTTTCAATATTTTTAAAGTAAACCATTCATGTTCCAATTAAAATCCTTTTGTAGTAAAAACCATTTTAAGGAAAAAACAAAAATTAACTCCTTTCAAACAAAAGGCAAAATCTTTTTCTTAAGAAACCACTAACTTTTAAAATAACTTTTTCATGTATTTTATTGAAAACTAACGTTCTAACTTTTCTTTAATTTTTTATTTTTTATTTTTCTTTTCAAAAAAATCTAAATCAACTTTTTCCTTTTTTAAAAATTAAAAACAATCCTTTTCACAAATGAATTAATCCCTTTTACCCACTAAAACTTTTAAAATAATTACTAACGGTTTTAAACATTAGGATTAATTTTATCTTCGTTTAATTACGAAACATTTTAAAAAAAATATACCTTCTAACTTAAATTTCCACTTTTTTTTCACTTTTAGTTTCTCGTTGAAACCTTCCCGTTGAGTTGGCATCTAGCTTTCATTTAATTTTCACTTATCCTTGGTTTACTAACCCTTTATTCTTCTTATGTCATTTTTTCACGGTTGTAATTATGTGAGGCTATCGTCGCCTATTATTCAGTCATTATTTTTACATTCTTTGGGTTGTAATTTATGCGAGGCTATCGTCACTTTATTTCCGTTTTTTTTCTTCTTTTTTATGATTGTAATTTACGCGAGTAATCGTCGCATTGTAATTTTTTTTTCTGCTTTCATATTTTCCTCTATTTCCATGCCGCCATGCAATAGTTTATCGTTCATCATTACTTTTAAAACCCTCTGAAGGATTAGGTCTAGCTGTTTGACTGCCGAGTCAATAACCCTAATCTTTGACCATTTCAAAACCCTAATAGCCTAGGCGTCCGCCGTGGGCGAAAATTCCCTTTACCCTAGCATTAGGTCAAGGAGTCGTCGTACTCCATTTTAGGGTTTCCCTCCGTGGAATCCCTAATTCCAACCCTAATTTAATTAACCATTTCAACATAGAAATAGGAGTCTCAAGACTCCACGTAGGCGCTTTCCTATAAACGCTTACTCCCCAATGAAACCTTGACCACAGTCAAGAAGTTTCTAACCTCCCTTTCAAGGGGAACTACGATTACTCTGATTCCATCCCCTATCTCGGATACGTAGGCACAAGATGCGAGTCTTGACGAGTAAACTTAGGACTAACCCTTAGGTTTTTCTTTTCACTTTCTAACCCTTAAGTCACTCTAACCCCCCTAGCATATATACCTTCAGCAAATAATAAAGAAAAATAGTAAAAATGAGCAAAAGGTTCCTGTAGAGTACTACAGATGTTTAGGGTGCTAATACCTTCCCTAAGCTTAACCAACCCCTTACCTAGGTCTCTCCCTGCATTGTTTACAATGCAAAAATAGGTTTTCCTTCATTTGACATTTTCCTTCGGATAAATCAAAGATCGGTTGTGAATCTAAAGATTTGTGATTCAAATTAATTAATAACTTGATATCCTATTCTAACTGCAACAGAAAATGGCAAATTCACTAGGGAAGTCCTAACTTTTGAGGGTTATCCCTAACTTGTTTTGTTTTTAATATATATATATATATATATATATATATATATATTATATATATATAATATATATATATATATATATATATATATATATATATATATATATATATATATATATATATATATATATATATATATATATATATTATATATATATATATATATATATATATATATATATATATATATATATATATATATATATATATATATATATATATATATATATATATATATATATATATATATATATATATATATATATATATATATATATATATATATATATATATATATATATATATATATATATATATATATATATATATATATATATATATATATATATATATATATATATATATATATATATATATATATATATATATATTATATATATATATATATATATATATATATATATATATATATATATATATATATATATATATATATATATATATATATATATATATATATATATATATATATATATATATATATATATATATATATATATATATATATATATATATATATATATATATATATATATATATATTGTACCTTGATTGGGGTTGTACTATTTGTTGTGAGATAAGTCCTACACCCGGACTTGAGTGACATTATTATAGGAAGGTGATATATTCGACGAGGCTTATAAGGAGTGAGTCCCGACCAAGCTGACTTGAGAATCACCGCTCAGTTGAAACCCTTTGAAAATGGTTCGGTTGAACGAGTATAGTCGTGAAAAATTTTACTATTTTCGGCTAGGAGTCTGTGATACTGGGGACCGTAGTACCTTAACATCACTTTGGCCTTATCTAGGACGTAGTGCGAGGACTATGAGGGAGTAGTCCAAAAATAGTTTCTACGCGATACTACATTCAAAAGAGGTTCTCTTGAGAATATTATTAACCACCGAGTCAGTCGGGAAATTGATAATATCCGAAGGATGGACTGATGACTTTGGGCACTTCTTTAGAACCTTCTTCTACAGGTACAACTACCCTATAATACATACCTTTGGGATGGGTAGACCTTAACTCCATTCATTGTTCCTCTAACCTAGGACTTTGTTTGCTTATGTGTATTTGTGAATTGCATCCATAAAACATCATATCACTCCTAGTTTTCAAGGAATTCAACAGTCCTTCACAAATTTAAAAGGTCCTACATTTTAAAGTCTAATTTTTTTCTAGCTTTCCTAAAAATGTTTGCAATCGACCGTTGAAATTCTTGAAACCCTTGCATGACATTAGCATCACATTTTTTCATTTCATTTTTCCCCCGATTTCTCATTCTCGGTCCTCTCGTCTTCTAGTGTCTCTTTGAGTCGTCAAGCTGATTCCTCGACACATATATCAGACCAGAGCTAATTATAGACGCTAGATGTCAGAACAAGAGAAACATAATGCGGAAGTCCGAATGGAGATCGATGAGTTGAAAGCAGGCATGACCAGGCTTACCATGATGCTTCAAGTACTGATTGCCAGAGGAGAGCCTCCTCAGAGGACCGTCATTTAGGAAGTTTCGAGTGCTGATCCGGCTCTTGTTCAAGTGTCACCATCTACTTAGCCCGAGTTTGGTTTACTTCCTAACTATTTTCTACCTATTGCATCGGCTGCTACAATTGGTCAGACTGTCAGACCGGTTTTTCAAGCTCCCGTCCTTACCGAGGCCAGACCTGTGGTCCACACTGTTAACCAGACTGTCTAAGTTCCCTTTGAGAGTCCTCCTTATGAGTACAATGCTGCCGGTGCTCTAAGAGGAGACCAGGAAGATTTTGTTGAGCCTGAGATTACTC
This sequence comes from Lathyrus sativus, assembly GCA_963859935.3. Lineage (NCBI taxonomy): Eukaryota > Viridiplantae > Streptophyta > Magnoliopsida > Fabales > Fabaceae > Lathyrus > Lathyrus sativus. Next base: position 441,386,061 of record OZ012737.1, read on the forward strand.
GTGAACAGTTTCAGATCATAAATAAGAGACTCCAAGCTATCGAGGGTACTGATTTCTTCAACGTAGATGCAGACAGTATGTGCCTAGTTTCCGATCTTGTTCTACCTACCAAATTTAAGACTCCTGAGTTTGTGAAGTATCAAGGTCGCTCATGTCCAAGAGCACATCTAGTCATGTACTTCCGAAAGATGGCAGCTTACACCAACAATCAAAAGCTGCTCATCCATTTCTTTCAGGATAGTTCGAGTGATGCTTCTCTCAAATGGTATATGAACTTAGAGCATAACAGCGTCCACTACTTCTAGGATCTTGTCAATGCTTTTATGAAGCAGTACGGATACAATTTGGACATGGCTCCCGATCATCATCAACTTTAAAGTATGTCACAGAGGGAAAAATAGTCGTTCAAGGAGTACACTCAGTGTTGGAGGGAGTTAGCTTCTCAAGTTGAACCCCCTATAGCAGAGAAAGAACTGACAGGAATGTTCATGGACACCTTGTCTCCTTTCTATTGGGAAAAGATAATTGGGAGTGTCTCTTCAAGCTTGACAGATCTGGTAACTATCGGCCAAAGGTTAGAAGAAGGTTTGAAGAATGGTAAGGTATCCAAAGCAGCCGAATCTTCTAGTGGGGCAAGGAAATCCTATGGGAATTTCCAGAAGAGGAAGGACGATCAGACCAATACTGTCATGACTGAATTAAGAAAGCCTTGTTATGGATCTCAACCTGTTGTTTCTCCACAGCCAGCTCAGACTCCTCAACGTCTAGTTATTAGATAAGACCAGTATCGAAATAGGAATCTATTTGATCCTATTCCCATGACTTACATAGAACTTTATCCTTACCTGGTTCAAAATGGGCTGATCACTACAAGGGTTTTCCCACCCTTCTCATAACCCTCCTCTAGCTGGATTCAGGGTGATTTCCAGTGCGCTTTTCATAAGGGTGCCCTAGGCCACGACTTGGAGCATTGTTTTGCACTGAAAGCTAGAGTGCGCGAGTTGATCATAGAATGAATACTTGATTTTATGGATAATCCTCCAAATGTCCAGAAGAATCCTTTGCCAGTGCATCAAAATTGAAGCTTCCTAGCAGATTATTTGTGTTTTAGACAGGACGGCTCACTGATTTAGTCACTAGGTTTTTGTTTCTCGTTGTTTGTACTTTCCTTGTTTTATTAGTTGTTTGCTTTCGAATTATGTTTGTACTTTTACATTAATGAACTGAACATTGCAACTTTTGATTTAATTCATTTTTATCTATTATTTGCATCTCTATGCTTTATCTTTCAAATATTTACTTTTGTCCAAATTTTTGGTATGCAAAGATTGGAGGGAGGATGACAAAAACGTTATACCCATAACTGATATCCGTATGCTTTCAATCAAAACTTTTTTTGATGATGTAAGGCATTGTTTCAGCTCCCAAACACTGGAGAAATAAGGAGGTTATTCCCTTGTCACCCCCCTTCGAGCCTAGAAGTTGGAGGTTCTTTCTTTACAAAAAACCCACAATCTTAACCTGGGGCAGGGGTAGTTCTCAGTTAACTTGGTTATATGTTAATACAATACACCTTTCATATAGTGGTTTCATTCACAAATTTTCCTTCGCACACAACAAGTAAGTGCCGAAGATGTTTCTAATAAAAAAGTTGATGATGGTTCGCCGAAATCATTAAAGTCAAGCAGTCACTTTCTTCTAAAAAATAAAATAATAAAATAAGCCCGCTAAGTCAAAACCTATGAAGGAGACTTAGGCAAAACTGGGGCATCCCGCTGATTGTAATCTTCACAAGAAACAGCTCAGGCAAAATTTAGGGATAATACAAAGAGGAGTTTTAAACCCTTCATCTTGAAAATCCTCGATGTCAAAACAACCAAATGTTGTAGGGAAGTAGTGGCTGCCTTTTCATAGGTCCTTGACTTTTGAACCATCCTTGCTACCATCAGTGAAATTCCTAACCTATAGGAACCTGAATGCATAATATGAGTTAACTAAGCGTAGGACTGAAGATTATCACGTAGATTGGATGGGTACAAATAAATTTTGAGCTGTTATCCTTTGTTTCTTAAACCGTGAACCAGGCCACGTTACAACCCTAAAAAGACCTAATTGAAGCAAGGTTATTTTGAAAGCATACTACAACAAGGTTGCGTAAGCAGACTCCAAAAGATCTTTGCGAATCATTTATTTTAGCAATACACTTTTGTTTTAAATTTTGAGCGTCTTGAACCACCGTGTTCTGACCAACGACTCATTTATGTTCCATCTTTCAAAAATAATTTTGATTTCAAAAGTTGCATGAACTTTGCATTACCATGTTTATATGAATATTTTTGTTTGCAAAATGGCATTCCTCTAAGTAATTTTCAAACAATCAAGAAACTTGGTCGGTGATCCTACCAGGGGCAAGTTCCGTTTACATCCTGTCTAAGAATCAATTAAAGATTTGCTCAAGACAAGGTATTTTCAGATTTGGTTTATCCCGAAGATTTTTTCAAGACTTAGAATGAGGCAAGCTTCTGAGAGTACAACAAATCAGTCATTTTCACGAATCAGACAAGCTGAAGCATTATCAACTCATTTACAACAAACAGCTAATCTGGGACAGTTTACTTGAAGGATCCCCAAGCAGCTATTCATCCTTCCTACAGGGACTATCAACTTGATATAGTTTAGCATAATGACAGTGATGCATGTGTTGAGGAATTAGTCTTCCAGTCTTGTCATTTCACCAAAAGAGTCGAGCCTTGTTGTCGACATCTGCATTTGCATTTGATCATATATCATAGCATAATTCACACACACACACACACACACACACACACACACACACACACACACACACACACATATATATATATATATCATGAGTGTTTCATCCTTATTTGCATTTCTCTCGAGGTCGTGTTTTATCCACGTCTTACCTTGTGGTCAAAGTCCAACTCACTTGGCACCTACCAAACAATTTTGTGTCGTGTCTATCTGACGTTCTTCCAGATATGACATTTCTTATCCGATTTTTTCCGAATATGTCTGTTCCTCTTACATCCCATACTATTCTCATATATTGTGTTTATACCTTTCATTCAAAGCCATTATTGAATGTCTAGTATCTTTTTTATCCAATGTCATTCTTGGATGTCACCCTTACATTTGTTTCTCTTTCTAATGGTTTTCCAGATTGAGTCTTTGTTCTGATGTTCTTCCAGAACTTATCTGATGGTTTTCCAAATATTCCTTTTGATTTTGATGGTGTTCCAGAATCTATCCGATGGTTTTCCGGATACGCCTCTCTTTCTAATGGTTTTCCAGAGTGAGTCTTTATTATGATGTTCTTCCAAAACTTATTTGATGGTTTTCCATATATTCCCTTTGATTCTGATGGTTTTCCAGAATCTGTCCGATGTTTTTATGGATTTGTTCCTCTTTTTGATGGTTTTCCAGATCGAGTCCTTGTTCTGATGTTTCTTCCAGAACTGATTTGATGGTTTTCTAGATATTTTCCTTCGATTCCGATGGTTTTCTAGAATCTCATCCGATGTTTTCTGGATCTGTTCTCCTTCTGATGTTTTTCCAGACTGAGTTTTGGTTCTGACGTTCTTCCAGAACTCCTTTGTTGCTTATCTAATATTCTTCCAGATATGTATCTGAACTCTTCCTGTACATTTAATATTTTCCTAAATGTTTCAGATGTACCTTCAGAGAATTGTCTTCATCTCGTGCTCTTATAGCGGTCCTCATTTTATTTCTTTGTCCCAGAGTTTATTGGATGTTCTTCCGAGTATCTCTGGTGTGTTTCAGAATTCATTCAATGTTCTTCCGAATGTCCCTGAAATTTGTTTCTTTGTCCCAGAGTTCATTCGATGTTTTTTTCGAGTATCTTTAGTGTGTTTCAGAGTTCATTCGATGTTCTTCCGGATGTTTCTGATGTTTTTTTCTCCCTATATATTTTTCGATGATTCCTGAAGATCTCGCTTGATATCTTCGTATAATGGAATGTCCTGAAAACTAGCACTTGTCGTTTACCTGATCCTACCGCCATGTGGATCCTGTATTACCTTGTCATCCTAGAGTGTCAGTCGGTCATGCCTGAATCCTTAGATATTCCCCAGTGGAGATCGTCTTGCTGGTGCCATCTCCGTTAAGGATCTCATTCTTACCGTTCTTTCTAAAGTGACAATTAGTCGTGCTTGCACAAGTTGGCCATCACTTTAGAATTTCCCAGTGTCGTGTTGTTTCCCTAGTGCGTCGTATTCCCTAGTGGTTTGTTCATCGCGTTTGTACCTGTATCGTCGTGTCGTCTGCATTTTTGTATTTATCATGTCAGCATACATATCATATTAAATTCATGGTGTTGTCAGTATTATAGTTTGTCTCGTTTTGTCCATAACATTGCATAACGCTGTGTCTAAGGGAAAATTTTTTGATTATCTGTATTTAAATCCCTCCACCGTGATTCCTCGAGTCTCTGCTACTCAAATCATTTGGTGAAGCTATTTAAATAGGGACAACTGTAATACCCCCAAATTTGCCGTCTCTTCTCCTAACCTTAACTGGCTTGTTTTTCTCTTTTATTTGTGTTTTCATTAGGTCATAATTTTGCATTCTTTCATTTGTATTGAGCTTCTAAGACATGGGATCAAGGCATTTTCCTGTGATTCGAGCTTGCAGATGTCAATTATATTGATCTACGTTTTGCGTAGTTTAATCCGACGTGTTCGTTTTAATTTTTTCGTTGCATCTTGATCAGTTTGAGCCTTTTAACGGGTCAAAAATTGTTTTAAAATCTGACCAAACGGTATTTTTCTGAGTCGTATATTTTGCGCTGATTATTTTAGTGTACTCGATTTATTTTTTCGAGCACTTGGGCGTCCGACTTTTATTTATTTGAATTCCGGTTATTTTTATTTTTTTGTCTTAATAGTTAGAATAAATAAATAAATAGAATTATTAGTTTTAATTTTATTTTTATTTTATTTTTAATTTTATTTAGTTTTAAATAATTATTTAAGTTGGGCTTTAAAGTGGGCATTAGGTTAGAGTTAACCCTAATTTGATACCTATATAAACATAAGTGATATTTAAGAAAAGGGGAGGGGGGGGGGGGGAACTTCATCAACATCAGAAAATCAAGAACAGGTCATCAGAAGAAGAAAAAGAGAGTTTTGAGAAAAACCCAGAAGATCCACCAACAAGGATCATCCAACGGCGGTCGTGGACCCTTTAAAGTCTCACTACCACCGGCGGACAATAACCAAGCAAAGAGCCTCAGAAGAAGCTTCATCACCGACCAAGAACACCACCACCTCGCCGTCAAAAAGCCTTCACCAAAAAACCCAAAACGTAAGATTATGACATTAATGGGTTTGGTTTTATTTTATTTGATTTCAGGTATGAACATACGAAGGCGAAGCAGGAGAGAAGATGAAAGTTTCAAAAAGGGCATCCATGGAGGAGCTGCCGCCGGTTGGGAAAAAGAAGAAGGGAAAATATTTTTTCCAAACCCAAAAAAAACAACACAACAACACGATCCACCCCTCCCCCTACTCTCATTTGCTTTTTCGTTTTCTTTTATTATTATTATTATTTATTATTTTAGTATAAGTGTAATAATTCAATTTAGTTTCATTATTATCTAACCATAAGACTAACCTTTTTGTTATATATTAACTTAACGTTAAATCATTTTCAATATTTTTAAAGTAAACCATTCATGTTCCAGTTAAAATCCTTTTCTAGTAAAAACTATTTTAAGAAAAAACCAAAAATTAACTCCTTTCAAACAAAAGGCAAAATCTTTTTCTTAAGAAACCACTAACTTTTAAAATAACTTTTTCATATAGTTTATTGAAAACTAACGTTCTAACTTTTCTTTAATTTTTTATTTTTTATTTTTCTTTTCAAAAAAATCTAAATTAACTTTTTCCTTTTTAAAAAAATTAAAATCAATCCTTTTCACAAATGAATTAACCCCTTTTACCCACAAAAACTTTTAAAATAATTACTAACGGTTTTAAACATTAGGATTAATTTTATCTTCGTTTAATTACGAAACTTAAAAAAAATAAAAATACTTTCTAACTTAAATTTCCACTTTTTTTTTTCACTTTTTTTTTCTCGTTGAAACCTTCCCGTTGAGTTGGCATCTAGCTTTCATTTAATTTTCTATCCTTGGTTTACTAACCCTTTATTCTCCGTATGTCATTTTTCACGGTTGTAATTATGTGAGGCTATCGTCGCCTATTATTCCGTCATTATTTTTACATTCTTTAGGTTGTAATTTATGTGAGGCTATCGTCGCTTTATTTCCGTTTTTTTTCTTCTTTTTTATGATTATAATTTATGCGAGTAATTGTCGCATTGTACTATTTTTTTGCTTTCATATTTTCCTCTATTTCCATGCTGCCATGCAATAGTTTGTTGTTCATCATTTACCGTTAAAACCCTCCGAAGGATTAGGTCTAGCTGTTTGACCACCGAGTCAATAACCCTAATCTTTGACCATTTCAAAACCCTAACAGCCTAGGCGTCCTGCCGTGGGCGAAAACGCCCTTTACCATTGCATTAGGTCAAGGAGTCGCCGCACTCAATTTTAAGGTTTCCCACCGTAGAATCCCTAATTTCAACCCCAATTTAATTAACCATTTCAACGTAGAAATAGGAGTCTCAAGACTCCACGTAGGCGCTTCCCTATGAACGCTTACTCCCCAATGAAACCTTGACCACAGTCAAGAAGTTTCTAACCTCCCTTTCAAGGAGAACTACGATTACTCTGATTCCATCCCCTATCTCGGATACGTAGGAACAAGATATGAGTCTTAGCGAGTAAATTTAGGACTAACCCTTAGGTTTTTCTTTTCACTTTCTAACCCTTAAGTCACTCTAACCCCTAGTATATATACCTCCAGCAAATAATAAAGCAAAATAGTAACAATGAGCAAAAGGTTCCTGTAGAGTACTACAGAAGTTTAAGGTGCTAATATCTTCCTTAAGCTTAACCAACCCCTTACCTAGGTCTCTCCCCGCATTGTTTACAATGCAAAAATAGGTTTTCCTTCATTTGACCTTTTCCTTCGGATAAATCAAAGATCGGTTGTGAATCTAAAGATTTGTGATTCAAATTAATTAATAATTTGATATCCTATTCTAACCGCAACAACATGCTTGATCGATTCTTAATTTTTGAGGAGCTTCAAGATCTATGGGGTGTGATGGCGAGTTAGTGGGTGAACGCGATATCTCTGACCATAGGCCCATATGGTTAAAATCAAACATGGCCAACTGGGGCCCTAAGCCTTTCAAAATCTTCTCCTGCTAGTGCGGAAATCTTGGTTTCTCAGATTTTGTTCATTCACCTTAGATTTCCTTTCAGGTAGAGGGAAGTCCTAGCTATGTACTTGTTGAAAAATTTAAAATGCTGCGAGCAAAGCTCAGGTGGTGGAATCGTTATATTTTTGGTTGGGTTGATTTAAATATAGATGATGGTTTGAAATCTTTAAAATCAATTGAGGATGCAATGGAGTGTGTGGTGGCTGAATTCTGAATATCAACTTAGGCAAAGGAGTTTGGAGGTGGATAACATCTGGACCAATCTTAAATTCAAGGAGAGTCTTATCATTCAGAAATCCAAGTCAAAGTGGATGCTTGAATCCAAGTCAAAGTGGATGCTTGAAGGGGATTCTAATACTCGATTTTTCCATGTCATGCTTAATAATAGGAAGAAAAAGAACAATATTTCTATAATCAGATCTGGTGATATATTGGCGGAAGGTGTTGATGGCATTAAGAATTTACTTAGGCAGTACTTTGAATCGAAATTTGAAGGCAGACCTAGGAGGGGAATTCATCTTAACATGGAGGGGATTCAAAAGTTATCTAGTGAAGACAATAATATGCTGGTGGAACCATTCACACAGGAGGAGATTTGGGAAGTGATTACTGGAGAAGATAATAATTAAAGTCCTGAACCCGGTGGGTTCAGTCTCGGTTTCTTGAAAAGGTGTTGGGGTACGGTAGGGGAAGACGTTTCTAAAGTCATCTTCCCTTTCGGTAAGTATGCTCATCTTCCCAAGGTGTTATCATCTTCTTTCATTGCACTTATCCCAAAATTGGGCAGCCCGCAGAAAGTTCAAGATTGCATACCAATCAGACTTGTTAGCTGCATCTATAAGATCATTGCTAAGATTATCGTCAAGATTGAGTGGAGTTGTGGATAAGCTTGTTTCGAAATCCCAAACAACTTTTATCCCGGGAAGGAAAATGCTTGACGGTGTGCTCCGTGTAAATGAGATTCTTGACTTGGCCAGGAGGAGGAAAAGAAAATGTATGAAGCTTAAAGTGGATTTTCAGCAAGCGTATGATTGCATCGATTGGTCGTTTCTTATTGAGGTGTTAAGAGAAATGAACTTTTCTTCAAAATTGATAAGTTGGATCTCTAGAGGAACTCTCAATTGTTATCTATCAGTAATTGTAAATGGGGAACAAGGTCGTATTTTAAGGCTTCTCGTGGACTTTGGCAAGGGGATCCATTATCCCCATTCTTATTCTCCCTGGTGGTGGAAACTCTTGCGCATATGTTAAGGAACTCTAATTCCATGAACCTACTACGTGGCTTCTCTGTTGCTAATAACCTCTTTGTAAATTTAGTGCAATTCATTGATGATACGATAATACTTTGCGACGGCGCGTTTGAGGATCTTTGGGAAATTAAGGCATTGCTTCGTGGATTTGAACTTCTTTCTGGGCTTAGGATTAATTTTTTGAAAAGCTCTCTGTTTGGTATTGGTTTTGAACCATCATATATGCATGCTGCTGTGCATTTCTTGGCTTGCAAAACTGGTGTTTTTCCTTTTATGTTCCTGGGTTTAGAAGTGGGTGGGAATCATAGAAGCCTCACTTTTTGGAATCCAATAGTGCAGTGCTTTAGAGCGCGTCTCTCCTCGTGGTGTGGGAAACTTTTGTCAATGGGTGGGTGAGTTATTTAGATAAACTCAGTACTGTCTAACTTACCAATTCATCATCTAGGATTCTACAAAGTGCCAGCTATTGTGATGAAAACATTGATAGTTATTCAATGAAACTTCTTTTGGTCTGGAACAAAGGAGAAATAACGGAATTGCTTGAATAATTTGGGATAATGTATGCCTCCCTAAGAGTCTTGGTGGATTAGAGATTAAGGACCTTGCTTCCTTTAACATGTCCCTACTTACTAAATGGCTTTGGCGGTTTGTATTCGACCCTAAGGCGATTTGGCAGCCGATCTTGGAGCATAAATATGTTTTCTTTTATTCTAGAGTATTACATAAAATCAAGACGACGAGGTGTAATGAAAAGTCTCTTTGGTGGAAAGACCTTATGGATATTGGAGATTTCGTTTCTCGTAGAGGCTTTATGGATCAATTATCTTCTATCCTAGTGTTAGCCTTGAATTTCGACGCCCAGGTGGAAACATTAGGTTGTTAAGTTAAGACAATATTTTTGACTATGGTGATGCTGTGGGGACTTCGACTAGAAGACGAACAATTCGACACAATAATCTTTGAAGTTTTGAATTCGAATTTTGGAGGGAAATACAGTTATTTTCCGCAAATAGAAAGAGGCACGTGGCACTGTTTTAAGTAATCAAAGCATGCAGAGTAACATTTGGTTTAATCTAGTCCATTGAGTCATTAGGAGCGGTTATGTCGACTGACTATAAATAGTGGCTCAATTTAGGATTTTTGAGTGTGTTCATTTTGTACAAGTCACTCAGAAAATTACTCAAAGTACCCAAGTCAAAGTGAGAAAAGAGTTATAACTAAGAATGTACGTGTCGAAACACCATTTCTTTATTGTAATGCATTAAAAGTTCTTCTTTTATTTTATAAGAATCTTTATTTACTTTACTGCTTTTATGCAAGTTATATTTCCTGGTCTCTAGCTTTTACTTCAAATTGTTATCCTCTTCGCCCCAAATTACTTTTCTTTTCTACTTGTTTTACTGCCGAAACCTTTTTACTATTTTCAATACTATCGAAGTGCTTATCCTTCTATTTTAAATTTCATTTAATTTTAAACTCAAATTAGCTATGTCCTAGGATTTAGTGTGGTCGATCCTACAAGTTAAAACGAGTCTTTAAGATTTGTTAGACCAACGGTTGTTCTCCAAACTTCATGGAGAAAAAATTGGCACGCCCAGTAGGATAGTGATAATCAGAGTTTCTTGTTAGAAATATTTTTTAGAGACCTCTGCATAAAGTTTTCATTGTATGTAATTAAGAAGTGGTAAGATAACCACTAATAACAAAACTCGAACTAGGAAAGGATATACTAGGAGAATGGCGTCAAATATAAATCAGCCAAACACTCCTCAGGATCCATACAATGGTAACGATAACACAGAGCCTCCTGTGCCACCTTCGACAGAAGGGCAAGCAGGTTCTTTTCCTATTTCTAAAGCGGTTCTGACTATGGGGACTTTGATGCATATGCATTCGATTACTCATGCGCAACCAATTTTAACTTACATTGGACCAAGAGGTCCTCCATATACCCCACCTCCAGTAGGAACTTCCATGTATAAGAGTATTCCCTCACCAGGATTTTTGATGCCTTTGTTGCAAGACCTACGATATGGTATACCAATATCAGTAATGGAAAGCCTCCACAACGCCCCTCCTACACACGCAGAACAAGTGATAACTTCACCATTACAGGGGTCAGCATCTAGAATGAACGTGGGTCGAAACAACCAGGACGTAGGATACTCTGTCCCAAGACAGAATCTAACAATTAGTTATGCCTCTTATTTGAGGCAACAAATTGATGAAAGTAACCACCAGATGGGACAAATGATATCCCAAACTATGGGAGAAATATTTCAGCCCCTTATCCAAAATACTACTCAAACTAACCAACAACTGGAAGCACAAATGTCACGTTTAGTTGATTTCTTTGGGGTACCAAATCCTCCTCGACACCCGCAAAGGGAACACATGAGGGAAAACCAGGGTTTAGCCTTTGAAGAGGACCTCACTATCAACCAAGCCCAACAACACCCAGGGAATGTGCCCCAGGAAAATAATGTTAATCATGGGATAGTCGAACCTCCTAGAAATCAATTCTAAGGTCCCAGAGAGGAACCTCCAAGGGTAGTGATGGTTAAAAGAAATCAAAATGCGGATAATGTGTACAACAAGTCCGACGTAATAACGCAGCCGCAGATAACAACTTGGCTTCCATGGTCGAAAGGATTATGGCACGAAATGGAGTAAATCTTGGCTTGCATAGGCCAAATTATACGTCGCCTTTGGTTGAATATATACTCCAGTCGGAGTTACGTCCGAGGACTAAGGTCTCTAAGTTCACTAAGTTCTCAGGAGACTCTACTGAGTCTACTGTTGAACACATGGCTAGCTATCTGATTGAGGTAGGGGAAATTGCTAATGATGAGCGTCTTAGGGTAAATTATTTCCCATGTTCCTTGACTAAAAACGCTTTCACTTGGTTCACCATGTTACATCTCAACTCGATCCATGACTGGACTCAGTTAGAGCGTCTATTCCATGAACAGTTTTACATGGGACAAACGAAAATAAGTTTAAAAGAATTGTCTAGTATAAAACGAAAGGTTACTCAGCCTATTGAGGAATATTTGAACCGATTTCGACTTCTCAAAGCCAGGTGTGTTTACACAGGTGCCAGAGCATGAATATGATATCCTTTTCCACAACATCAGAGATCAAAGGATTAAGGGGTTGCTTCACTGCTTTTCTTCCCTCTTTAATCGAGGTTCATCCAATTCTCTTATTATGTTTCTTCAAAACCTGAAAAATCTTATTTTCTTTATAAAAATTAAGGTTAGAAGAAATTATAACTAGAAGCTTTTTATCCATATCTAAATAAGCATAATTCAGATTGTTATGAAGTGGTTTAAGATCCAAGAGGGGAGGTTGTTCAATGGATTGTGAGGTTGGAGAATCCGTGATGTCAAGAGTTTCAGCTGCATAAATAACTTCATCTATAACTTCATCTGAATGAAAAACATCATCCTGTACGACAACATTAATCTCAGCACAAACAGAGCAAATGTTAGTGTCGGTACAAGAATCACAAGAGTAAGTATCATCAAAATATGCTAATGATGGAAAATCAAAAGATAATTCAGAATAAGTATCATCAACTATATCAGAAAGAAACTCTTTTAGATTCACTTCTGTTTGGGCAGTTAGTTGGTTTAATTCTTGAGCTTGTTGCACGGCATTCACTACAGTGGAAAGTTGTCCAATCTGTGTCTACAAAGCCTGAAGACTAGAATCTTTTCGTTGCTAAAACTGAAGATCATTTATAGCCATTTGTTTGACAAGGTCATCTAGTGAAGGTTCGGAAGGTTTAAAGCACATAATTTGGAGTTCCTTCATATGCTTATTCGGATCCTCACCTACAAATCCATTAAACCTTGGCAACAAGTGTACTAAACTAGATTTCATTTCAAAAGGAACATCAACATTAATATATTCAATACTTAAACCATTATAATGAAAATCAGGAGCAGCAAGCTCTTTAAGAGTTCTTTGGTTAGCGGTAAATGAACTTATTAGGGAACATAAGTTACAAGGGAGACTCAGTGGGAACTTAATATGGTTCGACAGAGTTACCAACGAACTTTATTTATCCCGAAGAGACGGGAAAGGAAAATATCGAGAAGACCTTTTAAAACGAAAAGACAAGAACACGGTCGTTGCAACCATTAAGTTTACCCCGACAAAGCGAAAAAGTATGCGGGCTAAAGACATAATGGGGTAGGGTTTTTCCACCAACCCGTTAAAAAAAGTTTTTAAAAAAGATTCAATTTAAAAAAATAGTAGTACTAAATAGCCCAAAACATATGAAACCTCTCTGTTTACACGCTACCAACCAAACTAAGTACAAATATCTTTTAGACATAACATCTTGCTTTTCGTCTTAGATCTGCTTCTCGCTGAACAACAAGAGGTACATTCCATATTCAAACTCATTCACGAAGACACCCTTCTATCATTCACACAATTCCTTGACCATCCATTCCATTATTTTTCATTTTCTTCTACTATTATTTTATCTCTTTCTCTATTGTGGTTTTTCGATTTCTTTTCTTTGATTTTTAGAATTTGTAGTTTGCGAAATTCTTTATGGTATAATGAGTTGTCAATTTTTACTATGTATAATAATTTATTTTTGATATTGGGTTCACTAATTTTTTTGAGCTTTCACCAATAATATTTTGAAGAACTTGTGTCTAATTTTAGGGGATGCCTTGTTTGACCCATGATTGTAAATAGTTCAAATTTTGTCACTTTTTATTCCTTTTGTGATGTTATGTTCATGTTGAAGCTTAAACTTCTGTTTAGTTGAAAAGAAACTGCAAAAAACATTTCAATATCAAGTTAGAAATATAACACAAAATTTTATGCTTTCTAATTGTTGGTTTGATGCTTTCTTATTAAAATGTACAAAAATATCCTTTTAAATTATAAAAAAATGAAGAAAAAAATGATAAAAGGCAGGTTAGCTCGCCGCCCACCAAGCCACAACCTTGACATGGAAGGCTAAATATTTATGCCTATTTACACTCGGCGGGCTTACCCAGCCCGCTCCTTTTTTAGCGGGCTTAAAGCGGGACAGGGCGGGGAAATCAACTCGTTTTGCCACCTATAACTACAACATGATATTATACTCCATGTATTCTTTTGTTTCCTTTTTCTCCCACTCTCATGTTCAACTTTTTCTCCTCTTTTACACCTTGTGTTACACTCTAGTGGAAACAAAATGAAAGGAAAACTAATGGTCAATAAACTGCATGTTGTCAATCTTTGTAAAGACAAATCAAGAATGAGATGGTGTTAGTATTATAAAAATTGAATAATGGAAATAAGATGTTTTTGATGTTTTGAATTTATTTATAATAGGAAAATAATATAAAGTTAAATATAACATAGAAAAATAAACCTATTTCTTTCAACTTTTTCATTTTATGAAATAATTTTTTTTATTTTAGGTTCTAACTAAAAATAACATGAAAATTAAATTTTAAAACTAAAATAATTTCATTTTGAATATATTTCTTAATAAAATTAAACATAGTTTTAAATTGCCAGGACAAAATTAGGGTACTACAACTGTCCCTATTTAATTATTTTTAACTAAAGAATATGAATACCAACAATCTTCATATAATTGTGGTGAAAGATAATTAAATACAAAGGATCCAAAAAAATTTATTCGAATGGAAATGGAATGAGTCTTGGTAAATGAACTTATTAGGAAACATAAGTTACAAGGGAGACTCAATGAGAACTTAATGCGGTTCGACCGAGTCGCCAACAAACTTTATTTATCCCGAAGAGACGGGAAAAGAAAATATCTAAAAAACCTTCTAAAATGAAAGGACAAGAACACGGTCATTGCAACCATTAAGTCTGCCCGGCCAAAGTGAAAAAATATACGGGCTAAAGACATAATGGGGCAGGGTTTTTCCACCAGCCCATTAAAAAAAGTTTTTAAAAAAGATTCAATTTTAAAAAATAGTAGTACCAAATAGCCCAAAACATATGAAACCTCTCTGTTTACACACTACCAACCAAACCAAGTACCAACATCTTGTAGACATAACATCTTGCACTTCGTCTTAGATCTGCTTCTTGCTGAACAACAAGAGGTACATTCCAAATTCAAACTCATTCACGAAGACACCCTTCTATCATTCTCACAGTTCCTTGACCTTCCATTCCATTATTTTTCATTTTCTTCTACTATTATTTTATCTCTTTATCTATTGTGGTTTTTCGATTTCTTTTCTTTAATTTTTAGGATTTGTGGTTTGGGAAATTCTTTATGGTATAATGAGTTGTCAATGTTTTACTATGTATATTAGTTTATTTTTAATATTGGGTCCTCTAATATTTTTGAGCTTTCACCAATAATATTTTGATGAACTTGTGTCTAATTTTAGGGGATGCCTTGTTTGACCCATGATTGTAAATAGTTTAAATTTTGTCACTTTTTGTTCCTGTTGTGCTGTTTTGTTCATGCTGAAGCTTAAACTTCTGTTTAGTTAAAAAAGAAACTGCAAAAAACATTTCAATATCAGGTTAGAAATATAACACAATATTTTATGCTTTCTTTCTTATTAAAATGTACAAAAAATCCTTTTAAATTATAAAAAAATGAAGAAAAAAAAATGAAAAAAGACGAGTTAGCCCGCCACCTGTAACACCCTTTTCTACTCCATAAATAAAAGGCACGTTTATTCACATATACCAGAGTAAATTATTAAATTTCAATAAAAGCCACCACAAAAGGGCGCACATTTCCCAAATAATCAAAATAGGTCAAGGCTCCGTAAACAACGGGTTTTGTCAAAAACATAAAAAATATTGCACAAGGCAGCGAAACTCAAAATATAATCCAAAGTTTTCCTCATACGGGAAGATAATCAAAATAACTCAAATAAAACATACTTTAACTCAAAATACCCAACCCGATGTTACATATCAGAGCAAGACCCTCAAAGTTAACCAAAAAGGTTAACAACTCAAAGACTTCAAAAATATCCTCGACGACGCCCACGGCTAAACCTGGTCATATGCATGTTACCTATGAGGAGGTAACATTCAAACAGGCAAGGTGAGTAAAACGATTCATAATAATCAATGTATGAAAATAAACATATAAAATGGCGTCATAGTCATATTCAACATCATCATATTCATCGATAGGTATCAAAGGCCACAACATCATAAATTATTCCAAATGACTCATAAATGCAAATGCAAAAAGACTCAATGCATGTGGTACCAATCATCATAGCTCGATGGACACTGGGCCATCAACCCTCCATAGATCCCCATCAATAGGATCGATTCTACTTGAGAATCGGAGCACATCAAAATACTTCACATCCACGCAGTGGGATTAAAGCCAAAATAACGAGGTCCTGAAGCGAAGTCCGGATGCACATGAATGCATGATGCACACGTCAATAGTTATCCTCATAATAACATTGATCGCGACTTTCTGAGTCTAACTGAACTAACTGCAAGTGCACAGTCTATCGTGTAGTAATAAAAGATATCGATCCCACAGGGACTCGTAATCAAACTAGTGTTCTCGGGTGTTACTATGTTTAGCTAGGTTGGTATGATTTTAAAGGAATAAAAGCAAAAGAAAAGGGTATATTAAAGGTAAACTAAAAGGTTGTTTAGAATATTAAGACGGGAATCAGTATGCAATATGTTAGTTCTTCGAGGATTCGACAAGTTATCAGTGCAGTTTAATTGTTTTCAAATATAGTTTAAGAAGTAAATAAAGGTTTAAAGACCTTTGTCTCATGATTGTTGTTGACGCTAGTCACAACTCTAAGGCGGAACGTATGCTTTCGCTATCCCGTTCGGGGTTAAAATCACTTTTTGAAAACCATTAAATTATAATTCATTTTAAAGCGTTGTCGCTGTATTTAAAACGAATGCCTAGTTTTTACTATCTGGTCCTAGCCTCAGCTTTCGCGTGTCGGTTCATACCTTAATGAATTTCCCACTGTCGTGGCAAAGCTACTTTTAAATAAGTTCTCGTTGTTGCGACGAATGTTTATTTAGAAAATTTACTTAAAAACTATGGCCAGAAATAAGTTTGAAAAGAAAAGAAAACACCGATTATTATCGAATCCCGTCCAACTACTTATTACATACCGATCACTTTAATTTAGCTAGACATGGAAGGTAAAATAATAACATGTAAATAACAGCAACAGAAGTTACAAACATGCATCATAATGGAAAATAAAATTCAATTAATAATTATAAAGGAAACCTGTAAATAATTCAATACTTGGTCCTTGAGTAATCCTCGAAAATGTCGGCAAGATTAAGTCTCGGTGACAAGGAAATCGTACGGAAATGAAATAAAGCAGTACAATAGAAATTGCAAGGAAAGGAAAGCAGTAAAGAAAATCTAAGACTGTATTTGCTCTGAATGTAAATTGGCAGCACTTCGTGGTATTGAATGCGGCTCCCTTTCTCTGGTCTCTGCCTCCTCCTTTTATAGATGGAGTTCTCAATGTAAATGCCTCAGGAAGTGGAGTTGATGCTCAGAGAATGTAGGAGGTAGTGTTCCATAATTTCCTCACTGTGTGGACATGTTCAGAATGTGAACGTTAATTGATATTTTGCATGCATGATGTTCGTGACGAGCTGGGACGGTCGTGATACGCATGACGTTCATGATGGAGTGTGACGGTCGCCACACACGTGACGGTCGTAATGGACCTGTGACGACCGTCATATCAGCAAAATCCATTTCTTCTGTTTTTCGTCCCTTTTTCTCCTGTTTTTCGTCTTTAAGTGTTTGTTTTCTCCATCTTGCTCCATTTGAATATGAATTTCAAATACCTGTAAAACACTAGACAAATAATATGGAAAAACTCGAAATCAGGGTGAAACAGGTCATAGATTAGCTGAAAAACATGTCATTTATAACATATAATTTTGCATTATCAAATATCATATGTTCATCATCATTCATCATATTCATCATCATCACAATCATCATCATATCTCATGTCATCATAGAATTCATCAAAATCATGGTAATATCATCATAGTTTTCCAATCATTACATCATAGGAATCATCATATAATCATGTACACATCACATAAAACTCACAGTCATACTCATATTAATTAATAAGATAAATCACGACATCAAACATCAAGGCATCGCTGTATAAAATCAGCATTCGCGAAACTCTGCTACGTTCGCTAGCAAGTTCGCTAGGCGAGTCTGGGGCGAGTTTCTTCGTTGTGCGAATGATTCTTCGCTAGGCGAGTCCGTGACTAAATCGTTCACTGTGCGAAGGATTCTTTGCTAGGATAACATTGCGATGACAACAAACTCTACATATGCACCAGAACATAAATCCACCCAAATGTCCAGACGATTCACTTCCTTAATGCCCCAAAAACATCCCAAAATCATCCCTAAGGTCTTACGGTGATGAAGACACAAAATCTACGGTTCATTAAGCCAATTCCGCATAATATTCACGTTCTAAATCACAAATTTCCTTATAATTACCCATACTCATTAGAATGACTCACTATCTAATATTCATATCCCTTCAGGGTTAAATAAATAACAATTCAGGATTTTGGCCATGAATGCCTAACTTTCCCTTTTCCCCAATGAATTCCACGGTTAGATTCACAAATAATAGATTTAGGCCACGAAGGCGAAAGATCACATTTTCTCATATCCACCCTCAAAGCCCTTAAACCTCAAATCGACCTTAAATACGTTGAGTTTACACATGGAAAATCATGAAGGTAATACTCCCTATAGCTTAATCGTTGACTCAAAGCCTTCTGAAATCTTTCAGGGAACCTTTCGAAACTTTTGCCTCCAATTCTCCCTCCTCAGAGCTCTGGTCTCAATTCTCTTCACGGTCTAACAAATGAACCATAATCCCTTCAGAATTTCCTTTTTGTTAAACCGAGTCTTGGGCCTTAAAATTGGGCTTTTCCTATAATACCCTCACTAACTCCTCTTAATTTTCCAAATTGCCCTTATTCAACTTATATTTATTTTAATTAATAATAATATTAATATATCCATATTATATACTATTATTCAAAATAAATACCCCAAAAATGCAGAATTCTCAATAATCCACAAAACACCGAAAATCACAAAAATACGAATATTCTCATTTAAATAAATTAAATAAAATATTCCAATTAAATTTGGGGTGTTACAACTCTCCCCCACTTAAAAGAATTTTTGTCCTAAAAAATTACCTCAAGAAAATAGAGTCGGATACACGACTCCCTCATCTGATCTTCACGTTCCCAAGTCCAACTTTCTCCAGCTGGTCCTCCCCAAACCACCTTCACCAAGGCAATCTCTTGACCTCGCAGTTGCTTTACTTCTTGTTCATCAATCCGAACACGCAACGCCTCAAAAGTCAAATCATCTCTCACTTGTACATCATCCATCTGAATCACATGCAACGGATCTGGAATGTACTTCCTCAACTGAGATACATGAAACACATCATACAAATTCGTAAGCGACGGTGATAAAGAAATTCGATATGCTACTTCCCCCACCCTCTGCGAAATCTGATATGGACCAGCAAAATGCGATGTGAGCTTTCGAGACTTCAAAGCCCGGCTAACACCAGTTACCGACGTAACTCTAAAAAACATGTGATCCCCCAATTGGAATTCAAGTGCTTTCCTCCTCTTATCATGATAACTTTTCTGATGACTCTGCGACACTTTCATCTTTTCTTGGATCATCTTGATCTTTTCAGCCGTCTCCTGTATAATCTCAGGTCCAATTACAACACTCTCGCCTGACTCATACCAACACAAAGGAGTCCTACACCTCCTACCATACAAAGCCTCATACAGCGTCATTCCAATACTAGAATGATAACTGTTGTTGTAGGTAAACTCAACCAACAACAAATGACTATCCCATGATTCACCTTGATCCAACACGCAAGCTCTCAGTAAATCCTCTAAAGACTGGATAGTTCTTTATGTCTGTCCATCCGTCTGCGGATGATAGGCAGAACTCAACCTCAACTTAGTACCCAAAGCTGTCTGCAAACTCTCTCAAAACCTCGATGTAAATCTCAAATCTCTATCAGACACAATACTCGAAGGAATACCATGCAGTTTCACAATCTGATCAAGATATAATTTGGCAAGCTTCTGCAATGAATAATTGATCCTCATCGGTATAAAATGAGCCGATTTAGTCAATCTATCAACAATCACCCAAATCGAATCATATCCATTCAAAGTCTTCGGTAAACTTGTCACAAAATCCATAGAAATGCTATCCCATTTCCATTCTGGAATATTCAACGGTTGCATCAGACCCGACGGTCTCTGATGTTCAATCTTCGACTTCTGACAAGTCAAACAAGCATACATAAATTCTGCAATTTCCTTCTTCATACTCGGCCACCAAAACAACTTCTTCAAATCTTGATACATCTTTGTGGCACCAGGATGAATACTTAGCCTGCTTCTATGACCTTCCTCAAGAATGCTCTTCTTGATTTCTGGCACATCGGGAACACACACTCTGTCTCGAAACCTTATCACACCATTCTCATTGATCCGAAAATCACATTTGTTACCTTGATTGATTAACGTGAGACAATCCACCAAACTCAAATCAAATTTTTGACCTTTTCTGATTTCTCGGAGAATACCACTAGTCAACTTCAGCATAACCAACTTCACACTATTAGGAGTCTCTTCACAAACCAAACTCATATCTCTGAATTGCTCAATCAGTCCTAACTCTCGAACCATAAGCATCGACATATGTAAGGACTTCCTGCTTAACGCATCAGCTACAACATTAGCCTTACCAGGATGGTAACTCAATTCAAATTCATAATCCTTCAGAAGTTCAAGGTATCTCTTATGCCTCATGTTCAACTCCTTATGATCAAACAAATACTTCAAGCTCTTATGATCACTGAACACTTCGAACCTAGACCCAAAAAGATAATGTCTCCAAATTTTAAACACAAACACCACAACGGCCAATTCTAAGTCATGCGTAGGATAATTCCTTTCATGAACTTTCAGTTGTCTAGAAGCATAAGTGTCGCTACTGCGAAAATCGGCACCAGCAATACAGAAGAGTCACCACCGTGCGTTATTTATCCCAAAGGAGGGAAAGGAAACGCTCAGGGTAAACCTAACGCAAAGACGGGAAAGGTATGGTCATCGCAACCAAAACCTGGATTCGGGAGTCGGTTACACAAGGGGAAGGTATTAGCACCCCTCACGTCCATCGTACTCGATGGGATCCACTCTTGTTTTCTTGTACGGATTGTATTCTGTCTACACTAGAGGTTAAGGGTTAAAAAGAAAGAAAAGGGTGACTCGACAAAGTATCGCACTTTATGCCTACGTATTCCCGTCTGGAACGAGAAATCAGAGTCAACGTAGTTCGCCTAACTACGGATAAAAGATGCAGGAAGGTTGCTCGCTAGGATATCGCATCCTATGCCTACGTACTTTCACACAGCATGAAAGATCAGAGCAAACATAGTTCAGGCTACGTACGACACAAGTCTGTCTTGATTGTTTTTATCCTTATGAAAAGGTTTTCTTCATGATTATGGGTCCAAGCGGACAAAATGACGTTTTTGATGAGTTCACAGTCTTTTACGGAAGAACTGTCTTTATTTGTGTTTGAAATTTTATTGTGATTTTTCTGTTGTTTTGAGGTAAGAAGAGAAACAACAACTCTAAAACCTATGGTTGAAAAGGGAATCAAAAACTAACCTAATGTTGTCATGCATGTGTGCGAACCTAAAGTCTGTCATGTTTCTCTCTTGCGCGGAGAGAAACAGAGGTCCTAGGGGATACGGAAACAGAAACAATATATACAGCAAAACAGTAAACATGAATGAATGCAACAGACAAGCTAGGCAAGGGAGACTCGCTCTACCTCGAACCTTGAAAGCAATAGGCAAAAGTCAAACAGAATTCACTTTATACCTAGCGGGGTGATTATCAAGCAATACAGTCAGGAAACTCAAACAATACATCACCAGCTCTAAACAGCAAATGCTGACAGGAACAGCAAAAATCAACAACACCTTCAAGCAAGGTCTTCATCTTTGTCAATCGTCAAGGCAAGAGTTCTATCTTCAATCTCCCATTGGCTTTTCTTCAAGTCACTCCTGGATGAGTAGCAGTTATCAAGATGATTTGGGATGTTAAACAGTCAGCTGACCACCAAAGGTGGCATACAGACTGTTAACAAAATACAGACTGTTTCTCTCAAAAGTTCTATCTCCTAGATACTGTCACTAAGCCTTACAAAGGAAGGAGGTGAGTATCAAAGAGAGACTTTGAATCATTGAGAAGAATGGAGGCACAGGAAACCATCCATGTTTATGAATCAATTTTCTATCTAAAGCTCTGCCTAGCTCCTATATCCTATAAACTTCAAACAGCTACAAGCAAGCCACAGTCTTCATCAACTCCTTGAACTTGATCTTCAATTCTTTGTCTTCATTATGCTCCATCAACAAGGCTCTCTAAAGCAAACCCAAACCCCAAGCACAAACCCCCAAAAGACCCACACACCAAATGAATAACCCCAAAAGGGCACACCAAACAACATGCAATTTGTAAAATATACTAAAAATATTAAAATGGCAAGGAAAATTCTAATAATATTTCTAAGGGAAGTACTATATTTACCCTACATACTCCATATATCCCAAGCTTATAATTCAACCTAAAAACCCAAAAGAAATTATTTCAATGCACCTAAGTTGAGTTTTAACCTAATTTTGACTAGTCTAATGGTACCTAATCAAACTACCTAAAATAAAATCCTAAAAAATGTGGTATAAAAACCAGGGATCCCTAACATTCACATCTAATTGCTCTAAAAAGAATGGGGCAAAAATCCTAAAGGATCTATCTAAACAAAATTATACAAAGTCATACACCAACTAAAATCATGAAAAAGGCTATTAAAAGAAAAATATACTAAAAATAGCAAAAGAAAATAAAATGCCAATTTTATTACATGATATTTTTCTAGACAGAAGTGTGAAATGGTAGAAAAAACAAGCACTCAAAAATATTGAATTTTCAATTTATTATGCATTTTCAAAGAATTAAGAAATTAAAAGAATTAAAAATGCAAGAAATGCTGGGAGGTGTAGTTAGTACGTGGATTTAGTTCATAATGGCGCATGGGCTTAACTGGGGGGTGCAGGTAACAAGGCGCGTAGGCCCAAAGTCCATCAGAAAATCATTAAGAAAAATGTAAAGAAAAAGAAAAAACCAGTGGTGCAAAGAGTAACTCATTTCAGTGTAAATTCATTGGGCCTAGTACGTGGGGTGTTGTTATCAGTTTTGTGCTAAGCCCATCATTATTCAAAAAATCAAAACAAAATTGCAAAGAAAATAGAAAAAGACGTGGTGTGAATAGTAAGCCATTTCAGTGCAAATTCAAGTGGGCTTACGAAAAGGGGTGGGAAAAGGAATTGGTTCAAACTAAGCCCAGCATGGAGTTTTAATGAAACGCTGAGTTTCGTAACTCAGCTTCCCTCTCAATTCCCAGCTTTGAATCGTGGCCATCGAATCATATTTTCAGTCAACAGTCTCAGCTCCATCCAACGGGTATTGCTTCGTCTTCAACCTTGGTCTAGGGCTTGTAGTAAAGCACACCATGAACACAACATCAATACATGCATCTTCCATCACTTCGTACATCATCAAAACAGCACCAAATTCAACAGTTCAAAGCACAATTCCACTTTATTTTTCCTCCTGAATAAGCCTATGGTATTGGCTTGCATCGAAATGCCTTGGAACTAAGAACACGATAACAACCTCCATTAATGGTGCATGAACAAAACCTAGGATTCTCCAGTTTCTTTACACTAAAACGTTCACCTCCTATCACTGATCAATGTAAGCTAAAGAACTAGGATTAACATTCAATATCAAGAGAGTTCTTGGTCCTCAAAGAAGTGGTGTCCCTAACTGAATCATCATCAAATCAACCCTAACTTTCCAGAAACGATCATCTAACTATCTAGAGTATGTCTAACCTAGCAAATCATGAAGACTACCCCTAATTCAAACCAGATAGTGGGAGTTACTAACCTGGTAAAAAGATGAAAACAGAAGGTTGAATTCTTCAAATCAGAGCTTGCAATGCTCCAAGTTATTTCAATACTTGTATATCTCAATTCTGTATGCAATAATCTTTGCTCAAACCACCTGGATCATCATAACCGATTTCTTCTTGCAGATGAAGAAATGAGAATTTCAGAACACGATTCAGGCTACTATCCACTCAGATCTTGCTTGCAATCTACTCAATGATGAATATGGAATTGAATGGAAGCAACAATTTGAAGGAATGATGAAGAATTATGGGAAATCGAATGTGATTTGCAAGAGAGGATGTGAAATGTGATTCTGAGTTTCTCTACCAAATGAAGCCCAACCCTGGTTTAGATCATCTCTAATGGTTATATAGAGGATGTTAGAAATGTCTAGAAGCTGCTAGAAGGATCCAAGGAGAACTTGATAATCTCATGCTATGAGAAATTGAAACGGTGAGTTGAAAAAACAGTTGGAGCTCTAGCTGTTACAACCCTTGGATGAGGCTTGAATATCTCCTCAAATGAGAATTAGAATATGTAGGAATGCTGACTTGCCTTGTACCTTGATCCTCACATGATTTGGCATATGTAACTTGAAATGCAAGCAACCTCATGACAGCTCCAAGAATTGGCCCTCAAATGAAAAATCTAACATTGCCAATCATCTCCAAATATATTTTCCACTCAAAATCATCTATAACTTTGTTCATTTTGGCCTTGTAATGAGAATTTCCCAAAAATAGTAACTTTCATGTATTAAATCATGCCTTTTTTAGGTCAATTTTGCAAATATGAGTTCCATGCATTTCCAACCTTCCATGATCACTTTTTTAGACTCAAAATGTCATTTTTAGCAACTTTGATGTTGTGAAGTTTTTCATTTGAAGCTTCCTTGTATGAGTTTTAGGCATAGGCTAAGAATGACCTGTAATTCCACTTTCCCAAAATACCCCTGACTTGCACAAGCTATAAGTTGAGTTCTACAAATCAGAATGAGGCATACCATACCTTTTTGGAAAGGGGAGATCATGAGGAACAACTCTTATGTTTGCCAAAAATACATTTGAAACTTCCTTGAGGGGCAAAAGTTGCTTGGAAGACAAGTAACTTTTACAGACAAATTTCAGTGTCCTCAGATGACCTGTAACTTGCAAAAGCTATAACTTGAGCTCTATAAATCTCCTTAATGACTTCCACCACTCAAATTAAAGGTCTTGAGATTCTCTACAAGTTTCATGTTGACCAAGGATCCATTTGAGACTTTTATTTTGAATTATCTTGCTTGGAAGTTTGACCTAAATCAGGGGATTTTACCCTAGGAACCCTAATTTAGAAACTTCTCTTCTTCTTGATTTCTTTTGATTTCTCCTTGGCACAACACCACATATATATCCACACATCAAATGATGAATCCCACACTCTTAGAATAGGCCTTGATGCCCTTGAATCAAGTATTTGACCTAGGGTTGACCTAGGGTTGACCCAGATGAAACCCTAGTTGACTGCCTTCAACTATAGCTCTGGTAATCACACCAATGACTTGCCTCATCTTCAAAATTACCCTCTAGGTATTCCATGATGTCTATACACATTCCATGCTCTCAGCTCATAGCTCACAACTCTTCTGATGATCTTCAAACAACCTCTAGATAGGGGAGAACCCATTGATTGATCTGCTAACTCCTCAAGGCTCAAATTCTTTCCTGATGACCTGGATAGTCTTGAACTTGAATAAAACCCCTTGGATATGCTTCTTGAGATAAGAATGGCACCTGATCCCTTGTTGGATGGATTGCCCATGCTATGCTATGCAAATGAATGAATTATGTACATGATCTATTATGCAAATGATAAAGCTATGAAAACATAAACCAGGTAAAATAAGTTGGTCAAATTTTAGGGTGCAACAGCTGCCCCTATTCAAGCGGCTTGGACCCGACTGGGTGAAACGCCCGGAGCCTTCAGACAATCGAGGTGCGAGACGGTTGAATACCAATAAACCCGGAAATTTGCCAACTGCAAAAATAAATTGCAAAATAAACTGCACCACTACTTGGAAAAACCTCTCCCATCAATCGAGCACGATTGTTATGGCCGCGACAGATCAATCACCTTAATACGAATCTAACTTCTCCATTAATCCTCTATGTAACATCAAACTTGTAAATAAACCTGGATGACTTCGCTGGGGAAGCATTGTTTTTTTTTTTCTTTTCAAAATTACCGGGAAAATCATCTATCTGTTTCATATAGAAAAACTGCACTACCATCTGCCTGATCATACGGCAAACTAACTTTGTGAACATTGAAAATTACCTACATCCGCCTACTTCGTACGGAAAGAACACCTATATTCGAATTCGAAACTCGTCCGCCTGCTGCTTACGGAAGGTACAACATTGTCATCTGCCTGATTCATACGGAAAAACTGCTTATCGTCCGCCTGCTTCATACGGAAAGTGCTATCTACTATCGTCTTCTGGAAAATTTACCTATTCGCCCGCCTGCTGCATACGGTGACATCATCTATTAGTATCCGCCTGATTCATACAGAGCAACATACCTGCCTGATTCCTACAAGGAAGCTCTTTTTCACATCCGCCTGATACTTACGGAATCATTTTCTTTATATCCACCTGCTACTTACAGAATCGTTCTCTTTACGTCCGCCTGCTACCTACGGGAGAACATGTCTGCCTGATTCTTACAAAAATCAAATTAGTATCCGCATGTTGCTTACGGAAAGTTTTAATATCATTACTCGTCTGTTCCATACGGAGATTTCATCTCTACACGTCCGCCTGCTACTTACGGAAGAGCATATCTGCCTGATTCTTACAGAATAGTCTTGAAATTCATCCGCCTGCTTCATACGGTACAATTTCTATTACCATCCGCCTGTTTCCTACGGAAAGTTTGCCTGCCTGATCCTTACAGGAATCTTCGAAGTTCATCCGCCTGCTTCATACGGTGCAACTTCTTCATTGTCCGCCTGCTTCATACAGAATAATTCTCATATGTCCACCGGTTACCTACGGGAGAACATGTCTGCCTGATTCTTACAGAACATATTTTTCATATCCGCCTGATACTTACGGGAGAACGTATCTGCCTGATTCTTACAGAACACGTTTTTCATATCCGCCTGATACTTACGGAAAAGCAAATCTGCCTGATTCGTACAAAAATAGCTTTTGATCATCCACCTCCGCCTGCTTCATACGGAATGCTTGCTTGCCTGATCCTTACAGGAATAGTCGAAATTCATCCGCCTGCTTCATACGGTACAACTTCACATGCTTGACGCTTACATGAGCTTACTTACATATAACTTCTTCGCATGTTTGCAAAAGCTAACTCCACTGGGGATATTCTGAAAATAAACACCAAACACTCGTCTCAGCAACAAGTGAACACTCCTGAAATTTTGACTTTATGAAACCCTGATGCGCTACCGCAACCACAAACTTGGAAAAACACTCCGTTGACCGGATACGAGAAAACCTCAATCAGTAACTCCGTGGGGAAAACCATAAACTGAACTATACCATCACCTGTCTCACAGTAAGACCCCAAATATCTGGAAATACATCTGCTAGAACTCCACGCTCCTGTTGAGAAACACACTTGAGAATAAAAGGTTAACCAACCTGATTTATGTTTCAAAATGCACATGTTTGACAATGGCGTAACGCTCCACACAGTATGGAAATGCTACGCGCTTTTAGGTAGATGCAACTATGACACTATATGCAAATGCAAGTGCCGACTGCTGGGAAAAGCTCTGATAAGCTTGCTTCAATCACCGTTGTTGAGGACAAATACCACCCTGTTGGGGAATGAACGGGTATCATACAGTATTCCAGCAAAATAAATGCCAGGACATACAACTAACTCTGCTGGGGAGAGCTTTAACCTTCAATTTCCACTGGGAGGAACGAATAACACCTGATGAGGAGAGAATAATCCGCTGGGGAATAAACGACTCTCTATTAGGGAAAATAAACTGACTCCGCTGGGGAGAAGGAGTGGCTCAGCTGGGGGAGAATAGACTGTCCGGGCACAATCTATAATCTTGAGATCATCCATTTATTGAGAATAAACCAATTCCACTGGGGGATAGGGAATCCTTTGGAGAAAACACCACTGTATGAGTACAGCTTACCAACTTAAAATCATCGACTCTGTTGAGGATAAACGACCCCGGTGGAGAATTAAACCATCTGGCTGTAGTTTACAAATTCGGGACTATCACTATATTGAAGATAAACACCCTGTCACCGGCCTGACAACCTGTGGGGATAAAGGAAAACCATCTTCCATGGTAGAATTCCTTCTGAACCAAATCTGACTTGGTTAATCACCATGAGAAACCTCTCGGCTGGGGATTGCACCTATGCATGCTCAATTCTCTGGGTAGTATCACCTCTGAGGGGGATATTAATTCGCTGGAGATATCCTCTGGGGGACAAACTGCGACTAGCTGGGGACTAGTGTCAGCCGTAATCCAATCTTTCATCAAGCACCCCTGGATGGGCCATACTAATTTTCTTTATCTGCTTCGAACGGGCAAGGACCCTGCAAAACAACACAAACGAGACAAACCAAGTCTACACAACCAAATCTATTCAGGTTAATGTTCATGACATTTCAGTCAATTCAAAGTTTTAGCAATTATTGGCAAGGGCCAAGAAAAGTTATGCATATGCTCGTTTTATCAAAAACAATAGGCGTTTTTCCACATACAAAACAGTAAGGAACATGTTTTATTGATTGGGCCTTTGAATAGGCTAAGTTTCGTACACTGGATGTAACTCCTGAAAAGAGGAAGTTACGCACAAACAAACAAAAATACAAGTATGCACAGGAAGCATAAATACTAACACAAATTTGTACACATGTCGGCAACGTGGTGCAGACAAACACCATGAGCTGATCCTCCTATGACTCGCCTGACTCTGGCGCTTTCCCGGTATTCAATTTTCCGAAGAGATTGTATCTGATGAATGAACCCCCAAGGTATTCTCCAAACCACCAAGCAATGTCGTATCAAATTCGGACCGCAGTCATTTGCTTTTAAAATCCCTAACTTTTGCGTGAATCGCCCTTTGCGGGTTTTCAATTCACCGGGATACCCCTTTTTGCCGAAGCCGCCCAGTGTAGGTTTTCGACTTCGCGGGTGTATATCTTTTCGATTTTATCCCTAACTTTTGCCCGAACCTTTTATTCTGTTTTTGGTTCGCCAGGATGCCCCATTTTTGCCTGGACTCTCCTTTTTTGTCCAGCGGGTCAATTTTAAGCAAAGTATTTTTTAACTGCGTCCGAATTCACAGGTGACGTGAAATCTTCTCCGTCCATGGTGGACAACAACAATGCTCCTCCTGAGAAGACTTTTCTGACAACGTACGGCCCCTCATAGTTTGGCGTCCATTTGCCCCTGTGATCCGTTTGTGGCGGGAGAATCCTTTTCAGCACAAGGTCGCCCGTCTGAAAGCTGCGAGGACACATCTTCTTATCGTATGCTTTCTTTATTCGACTCTGATACAACCGACCGTATGCTAAAGAAGCTAACCTCTTCTCATCCATTAAGCTCAATTGATTCAACCTATTCTTCACCCATTCTGCCTCGTCAAGTTGGACATCTCTCAATACCCTCAGGGAAGGAATCTCTACTTCCAATGGTAACACCGCTTCCATTCCGTATACTAGCGAGAACGGAGTTGCCCCGGTTGATGTTCGTACAGTCGTACGATAACCGTGCAAAGCGAAAGGTAGCATCTCGTGCCAGTCTTTATAGGTCACAACCATCTTTTGAACAATCTTCTTTATGTTCTTATTGGCCGCTTCGACAACGCCATTCATCTTGGGTCGGTAAGGGGAAGAGTTATGATGCTCAATCTTGAAATTCTGGCACAACTCTTTCATCATTTTGTTATTTAAATTCGAACCGTTGTCGGTAATAATCCGCTCGGGGATTCCATATCTGCAGATAATATCTCGTTTGATAAACCTGGCTACCACTTGTTTGGTCACGTTAGTATAGGAGGCTGCTTCCACCCATTTGGTAAAGTAGTCAATTGCTACCAAAATGAACCGGTGTCCGTTTGATGCTGTTGGCTCAATTTTTCCAATCATATCAATTCCCCACATCGAGAATGGCCATGGTGATGACATCACATTCAGAGGACTCGGAGGTACATGGATCTTATCCGCATAAATCTGGCATTTATGACACCTCTTCGCAAACTTGAAACAATCAGTTTCCATAGTTAGCCAATAATAACCTGCCCGTAGCAGTTTCCTTGTCATAGCATGCCCACCAGCATGTGTACCAAATGTACCCTCGTGTATTTCCTCCATTAGCAACTTCGCCTCTTTCTCGTCTACACAGCGTAGCAACACCAAATCATGATTTCTTTTGTATAGAACACCGTCTGGATTCAGATAGAAATTACCAGCCAATCTCCTGAGAGTCTTCTGATCGCGACTAGATGCCCCAGCCGGGTACTCTTTGTTCTTCAGGAAATTCTGGATATCAAAATACCAGGGTTTATCGTCAGATGCTTCATCAATAGCAAATATGAAGGCAGGCCTGTCTAGCCGAGATATAACAATCCTGGGAGCCTCGTTCCAGAAGTTAACTTTGTACATGGAAGACAAAGTGGCGAGCGCGTCCGCCATTTGATTTTCCGCCCTCGGTACGTGATGCAATTCAACTTTGTCAAAGAAAGGCAATAATCTCCTTGCATAATTCATGTATGGTATCAAATGAGGCTGACGTGTCTCCCATTCTCCTTTTATCTGATTCACCACCAGAGCTGAGTCTCCGTATACATCCAGATTCTTGATTCGCAAATCGATGGCTTCTTCGAGCCCCATGATGCAAGCCTCAAATTCAGCTTCATTATTGGTAACCGGAAAGGTCAATCGAGTAGTAAATGGGATATGCGACCCCTGTGGAGTAGTGATGATTGCCCCAATTCCACTACCATAGGAATTCACAGCTCCGTCAAATATTAACTGCCATTTGGAACCCAACTCTGGTCCTTCGTCCGGCAACGGTTCTTCACAATCCTTCATTTTCAGGTACATGATATCCTCGTCAGGAAAATCAAACCTCATCGATTGGTAGTCCTCAATAGGCTGCTCAGCAAGATACTCCGATAAAACACTCCCTTTAATAGCCTTCTGAGACACATATTGGATGTCGTATTCGGTCAAAACCATCTGCCAACGGGCAATTCT
This sequence comes from Lathyrus sativus, assembly GCA_963859935.3. NCBI lineage: Eukaryota > Viridiplantae > Streptophyta > Magnoliopsida > Fabales > Fabaceae > Lathyrus > Lathyrus sativus. Next base: position 441,416,992 of record OZ012737.1, read on the forward strand.
CCCGGATAACGCCTGCTTTTCAAATACGTATTTGATAGGATCCATCTTCGAGATGAGCATGGTTGTATGATTCAGCATGTACTGTCTTAAACATTTGGCGGCCCAGGCTAGCGCACAACACGTTTTCTCAAGCATTGAGTATCTCGACTCACAATCAGTAAATTTCTTACTCAGATAGTATATTGCATGCTCTTTTCGCCCTGTCTCGTCATGTTGACCAAGAACACAACCCATACTCCCCTCAAGAACCGTCAAATACATAATCAAGGGTCTTCCTGCCACTGGAGGTATCAAAATAGGAGGCTCCTGCAAGTATTGTTTTATTTTGTCGAACGCCTTTTGACAATTTTCATTCCAAGTCACAGCTTGATCCTTTTTCAACAGCTTGAATAATGGCTCGCAAGTAGCTGTTAGATGAGATATGAACCTAGCAATGTAGTTCAACCTCCCTAAAAACCCTCGCACCTCTTTTTCCGTTTTAGGCGTCGGCATTTCCTGTATCGCTTTTATCTTTGCAGGATCGACCTCAATTCCTTTTTCGCTTACAATAAACCCCAGCAGTTTACCCGATCTCACCCCGAAGGTGCATTTGTTAGGGTTCAGTCTCAACCTGAACTTCCTAAGCCTCTTGAATAGTTTCAGCAGATTAACCAAATGTTCTTCCTCCGTTTGGGATTTGGCAATCATATCGTCAACATAAACCTCAATCTCTTTATGCATCATGTCATGAAAGAGAGTCGTCATTGCATGTTGATATGTTGCCCCAACATTCTTCAATCCGAAGGACATCACTTTGTAACAAAGTGTTCCCCAAGGTGTTATGAAGGTGGTCTTCTCCATGTCTTCTGGTGCCATTTTAATCTGATTGTAGCCGGAGAAGCCATCCATGAAGGAGAAAACGAAGAACTGAGCAGTGTTATCGACCAGCACATCGATGTGAGGAAGTGGAAAGTCGTCTTTCGGGCTCGCTTTGTTCAAGTCACGGTAATCTACACACATTCTGACTTTACCGTCTTTCTTAGGTACTGGCACAATATTAGCGACCCATGAGGGATATTTTGTAACAGCGAGGAAACCAGCATCCCACTGTTTTTAAACTTCCTCTTTGATCTTCACCGCCATGCCAGGCCTAGTTCTTCGGAGTTTCTGCTTAACCGGTGGGCATTCTTCTTTCAAAGGCAAACGGTGCACCACCATATCCGTATCCAATCCCGGCATGTCTTTGTATGACCATGCAAATATATCACTGTACTCTCTAAGCATTTCAATCAACTCTCGCTTGACATCGCTCCGTAGCGCGGCCCCTATACGGATATTCCTTTCAACCCCTTCCGACCCCAAATTGATGGTCTCGATTTCTTCCTCGTGAGGCAGAATGATTCGTTCTTCCTGTTTCAACAGCCAGGTTAACTCTTCTGGAACTTCGCCATCTTCGACAATCTCTTCCTCAGCCTGAAATACCAGGTGCTCGAAGTCAAAGTGAGTCATAGGAGGTTCATAGATGTCATCTGAAAATGTAATCCTGCAAAAGAAATGGTTAAATATTTCAAAACAGATATAAAGCGAATAGCCACGTTGCCATTTTATTGTTAAAGCAAAAACAAGAAAAACAGGGATCACAATATTTGTACATGAAAAAAACGCCTTTTATTTAATGATTAACAATGCAATGTACATAACCAAGTGGTCCTAAGCAAAACCACGATGCCCCAAGTAGAACACCAGATTATTCAACAATTAAGAAAACAAATCATTACTGTTTATTTGTCACAGGAACAACCTCCTGAATAGACCAGTTGCATAGTCCTTGTCCTGGCACGCTTGGCTGAATCCAGGCGTCCATATCACAATCGCTGTCTCCTTCTTCGGAATCGGAAACAGCATTGATGCTTTTGTAGCATGCCCCGCTGGGCGTGATTGTCACCGGCCCTCTGAACCTGGGTGCTCTGGGAGTAGGCGTTGACGACGAAGGATGATATCCAAGACCGAACTTGTCCATCTTCAAAGGAATATCTGGTACCTGACCCCAACCTTTGGTTTCTCCTGCTTGAACCAAAGCATGCGCTTCTTTATACGACGACACGACCACACATGGCGCTTTGCTGATAACTGGAGCTTTATCCTTGATTTTCAACCCTTCAAACCCCTGGCAGGGTGTCTCATGAATTTCGCCGTCGACTTCTACGTATTTAAACGAAGATAGGTGACTCACCAAAATATCTTCCTCCCCACATACGGTAACGACGCTGTCCCCCACCATGTACTTTAGCTTTTGATGCAAGGTAGACGTGACTGCCCCTGCAACGTGGATCCAGGGACGCCCTAAAAGGCAGCTGTAAGCTGGATGAATGTCCATTATGTAGAACTTCGTTTCAAAGATCTCAGGCCCCACTTGCAACGACAATATTAGCGATCCAAAGACAGTCCTTCGAGTGCCATCGAATGCCCGAACCACCAAGTCACTTGGCGTGCAGATTATACCCCTGACATCCAGTTTCATCATCGCTTTCTTTGGAAGTACGTTCAAAGAGGACCCAGTATCCACCAGCACGTGGGACATGACCGTGCCCCTGCATTCCACTGATATGTGCAACGCCATGTTGTGCTCTCTCCCCCTCGGGGTCAAATCAAATTCAGTAAAACCCAAGCTATGGCATGCGTTCACGTGTGCCAGTACCCCCTCCAACTGATTTACAGACACGTCCTGAGGCACGAATGAAGTATCCAAAATCTTCAACAGTGCATTCCGATGAGCTTCGGAACATAACAACAACGATAGTATGGATATCTTCGATGGCGTTTGCTGAAGGTGCTCAACAATTTTGTAATCACTTTTACGAATAAGGCGCATAAACTCTTCCGCATCCTTCAGTAACGTTTCTTTCTCGTTCCTCTGTACAGGCATACCCTCGTTCACTTTTTCCTTCCCCTTTGTCAGTCGTTGAGCTTCTACCTCTGGCGATACGAAGATCCTTCTACTTCTGGTCATTCCTTCAGTTCCAACAACGTTGTCTACAACCCCAGCTGGCTGTTCGTTGACATCAATTCTCTTGCCATCACAATATATCTCAAGCCCATAATTCCATGGCACGGCTCTAGTACTTTCAAAGGTGACTGGCCCTGCCTTTGTAATGGTGATCATCGGCCGTTTGGCTGGCGCCGTTATAGTTACTGTTTTTCGTGGAATTGTCACCATTGCAACATTGTTCTATTCCTCAACTAATACCTCTACAGGTTCCTCCACTGTTGTTCTGTCAAACTGTAATACACCTTCATTAATCATGGCCTGTATGCCTTTTTTCAACTCTTCACAACCCCTAGCTTGGGTCCAACAATCCAGACAATATTCATCACAGCCTGGGTAAACACCCCCTTTCAGCAGTCTACTATTGATTTCACTCAGCGGTGTCTGCAGCTCATTAACGTCCATTACCAGATTCGAACCCTCCTCCGTCAGGATAGCGTTTGCCCCATGATTGGGCATAGGCAGCTGTACTATGTTTGGAGTTGCCTGTCCAAAATTGATTAGCTTGCTGTCCAACAGATCTTGCACCACATGTTTGAAAGCGTGACAAGCTTCTATGTCGTGTCCTAGAGCTCCGGAGTGGAACTCGCAGTGTTTATTAGCGTCGTAACCATACGGAAGTACCGTCCCTTTGGGTGGATCCAACGTCCTTTTCTCAACTAATTTCAACCCCAACAAGGCCTGAAGTAGATCTGCGTACGTAGAAGGAGGCTTGTCAAACACCCTCCTCGGCTTCTAAAACCTTCTCTGTTCATTATCCTGCCCCTGTTGCCGCTGGGGTTGTTGTTGATGCGGTGGTGGTATCTGCTGCAGTGGTATTGGCTATTGATGAAATGGAATCGTGACGCTTGCCACCTGTTGCAAATGATTATACTGATTCCGTCCTCTACCCCGGCCTCGGCCCCCGAATATTGCACTTGTTTCACCCTGACGGTGACCACCATAAGCTTTTCTATTACTTCCAGCAGAAGTGGATTCCTCAGCTTGGAACCTCCCTATCTTGATATTACTTTCAATCTTTTCTCCCATCAAGATCAGATCCGAGAAGCTGCCCAAGGAAGCATGAAACAATTTATCATAAAACATACCGGTGAACGTTCCTATGAACAGATCATTCATCTCCTTCTCAGCCAGAGGAGGATGAACTCGTGCGGCCATATTGCGCCATCTCTGCGCGTATTCTTTGAAGCTCTCGTCTTTCTTTTGGGCTAATCCTTGTAACTGGACCCGGTTTGGTGCCAAGTCACTGTTGTCTTTATAGTGCGCCACAAACGCCTCGGCTAGTTGCTTCCAAGTCTTAATCTGTGTAGGCTCTAATCCCATGTACCACTCAAGGGAAGGACCAGACAAGCTGTCCTGAAAGAAATGCATTAGCATTCTTTCATCATCCGAATAAGCCGACATCCTTCTATAGTATGATCGCACATGTACCTTGGGACAGGTATCTCCCTTATACTTATCAAAGATGGGAGCCTTAAATTTCAACAGTACCCTCAAGCCAGGCACCAGTCCCATTGTGGTCATATCCAAACCAGAAGCACTTTGATTCACAACACCTTTCATTTGCTCCTCGAGCATCTTGATTCGCTGAGTGTTGTCTACAGGACCTTCAAAACCTCGGCCAGAGAAAATATCGTCCTGCTAATCTTCGTTCCAGTTAACATTTTCATTGCCATATCCATCATACCCCATATTGCGGCCAAACCCAGTCTGATTCATCATTGGTCCTCGACCTCTATTTCCGTATCCCTGATTGACACCAACCGGCCCATACCCAGTATTAACAAATCCAGCGCCGTTACCATTATTTCCCGGTCCACCAAAACCTTGATTAACTATGCCAGCACCATCATACCCAAAACCAAATTTGCCATCCTGACCGCCGTAGTCAAACCCTTGGTCCCCATATCCGAAACCAGTGTTTCCGAAACCATTGACATTGTTGTTATTGAAACCGCCCAGGTTGGCGTCTCCAAATCCAGCATTTGCATCCACGAACCCGCCGTTGTTACCATTTCCGGCACCAGCACCATTGTTTACGTTTACAACAGGTATGTTCCCTGCGGGTGCAGCCACAGGTGTGGGTGTTCCCTCGCCATGAAGGGTTTCAGCCCGTACGGAATTACGGTCTCCACTTCCATTCCCGGTGTTCTTTGCTAACAGTGGCTGTACCAAGGTCTGAAGGTTCTCCTGGCCTTTCACAACCGTCTCCATTGTTTGCATAAAAAGCGTCATCTTTTCACGGATCTCCTGCATCTCAGATTGTACGTGATCCATTACCTTTCTACAGTTGGTGCAAGTGGAATATCGGTGAGGACGTTGATCTTCAATCCTGAAAAACCTGTAGATGCAGGAGATGAGATACAGTTTCAAAATATTACCCGGCAAATGCAACTAGTGAATGCAATATGAATGTTTATGCAAAATGCAGCATGTGTCTGTGCATTAGGGAATATTACTCCCCAATTCTAGTGCCAATGTGCTCGGTGTAGCACGGTGTTGTGACAGTGTTGTGATAAGAAATTTCATTCACGGAAAACAGATCATACATTGCTGAAAGGCCTATAAAGGCAAAGTTATACATTGCTATAGCTCAAATACGAAAGAAGGCATGACCTCAACCAACAAGCCTGGTGATGGTCAGCACATAATAATACACAAGCAAATCAAATACGCCCGTAATCCCTGTATTCTTCCAGCAGTCTTTTGGTCTTGGGATGATCTGGCTGAGCAAGCAACCCCTCGATGAGTAAACTTCTCTGCTTGAGAACACGTCGTAAATCGTCGATGGATTCTTCCCATGTACCATCTCCGAAGCACTCATCTAATTTGCGCTTTTGGGATCTAGCCTCTTTCCGGCGTGCAGCATCCTGATTCAATGCCTCCTGAAGGGCACATCTGGCTATAACCTCTTCTTCATGCTTCCTTCTGCTGGCCTTCAGCTGATCTTCGAGGTCAGAGATTTGTTGTTTCAATTTGCCTTCCCTTTCTTTGTTATTGGTAAGAGTGGCATTCCACGTCTTGTTGAATGAAGCAATTTCTCGGTAGGCTATATCCAGCGACTTCTTTTTGGCTTCCAACATGTCATGAGAGCTCTTAAAGTCTTTTCCCAGGCGTTCCCGCTTTTGCTTCTCTTCGGTCAGCTTAGCTTTCAACATGGTCACCATCTCAGTATGCTGTTGGAGAGAGTATACGGCTTCGTTCTTTTCACTCCAAATCTGAGCCAATTCTCTTTCTAGCTCTTCATTAGCCATCAGTAAGGCTACCTTTTCCTTCACTACCTGCTCGTAGACTTCAATAGAAACTGTCGTGGGTTCCTCAACTGGAATGGGAACAGGAAGTGGCACCATCGGATAAGGCATCTGAATCTGCTCAGCTCTTTCTTGTATCTAGGCTTTGTATGGCACATAAGCCTGACTATCATTCTTTCCCAACAGTGGTTTTCCTCTTCTATTGATGCGATTCCAAGCGTGCTGAAGCTTGGCTAACAACTCTCCGTCCAGGTCACCCGTGAAGTACAGAGATTCCTGTACTTCTTCCTCCCTAGGTGGATTCTTCAATGTGTATCCGAATTGACGAACAAACAGAGCTGGATTATAATTGATGCATCCTTTCCTTCCTATCAAAGGCACGTTCGGATATCCAGAGCAACTGAAAATAAGCTCAGACCCCAGCAAGTCTCGGTCAAACCACTCAACGTCTTCAGAAGAGAGTCTCATTAGACGCTCCGGCCAGTCAGCTGTACCTGCGCTTTCCACAAAAGGTCCCTTTAGGGGGAGATGACTTTCAAACCACATGCTGAACAATGGCACGCAAAAGTGAACACTCTTTCCTCTTCTATTTTCATTTTTGTAACGCAACGAATGGTAGAAATCCCCGATCAACGTGGGTACAGGATTGCCAGCAGCAAACAAATGAAAGGCATCGAAGTCCACAAAATTCGGGAAGTTGGGAAACAACACTATCCCATAGATGCACAAAGCCAAAACAGCATTAAAGACTATCCAGCATCCACTCTTGGCATATTCCTGGGCTTTACCAATCAGAAATGGGAGGGAGAAGCCTGAAACCCCGCGCCAAGAAGTCACCAATAGCTCAGAAGCGTCCATGTGCAAAGCCTTTGCTAAGTCCTCTAACTTGGGCTTAGCGTCAAAATGAATGAAAGGAACCTCATTTTGTACTGGCAGCTCAATAAACTCGGCGTACTCTTCCAAGGTGGGCCCCAAAATAAAATCCCTAAAAGTGAAGCATCTCAATGCAGGGTCATAAAATTGCATCAAGGTATACAGCCCATTCAGCCCCATATCAGTTGGTTTGCAAACCAATCGCAATAGTCTTCCGTAACTCATCCTGAAGCTTCTCCGGACATCCTCATCAGCAAGAGAAATCAAACCAAGCAGGGGAGTAACATCAGGGGTAGGTAACTTTTATGCAACTGTCTTTCTCAAACCAGCCATGATCAATAATCAGAAGTCCGGACACTAGAATCAGGGAATATGCAAAAGTACCTGCAGCACAGACACACGTTAATGAAATGCACATGATAATGGTTATGCAAACAATGCAATGCAAACAGATGCAACAAAAGACCAAGTGCCCCGGCTGAGAAGCCCAAATCACACCCAGAACAGGTCTCAAACAGACCCTCCAATACTCCTCAAACCATAGTCTTAGACAGACCCCGTAAAGAATTCCAGCCTGGTCTCTGATAGACCCAATAATATAACTCCAACCCGGTCTCTGACAGACCCAATAACATAACTCCAACCTAGTCTCTGACAGACCCAATAACTGTCCATAAAATATCCACAGTCCTGAATCTCAAATCAAGAAATAAGCCGGTAGTCTGAAGGTCGAGTTACCTGCATAGCCGCAAAACCCCCTCACAGGTAGGTGTCCTAGCAACTGACAAAGGTACGGCATCCTATGCGGTCGTCGGCGTCACAGACTTTCAGGGTTGATGATACGATTCCCAGAAGGAGTGGCATCATCAAATCCTGAAGAGGCCTCACTTAGCCAACTTCCAAATGATCGGTTCCCAGAGTCGACAATCCAACTAACCAGCAACCCATGCCACCCAAAGGGTGGGACAAGAGGCCAACCAGAAGAACCTCGTCTGAGTGCGGATTTTGCGGGACACTAGGACATGCAAAGCATGTGCGCGCCCGCTACTTTCCGCTCTAATTCTAAGTGCCCTCAAGCCCAGGTCCGGCTTATCTCTCAATAATAGAACACCCGTCACAACCCCAATACAGCAATAATAACAATAATATAATGCTGAAAATAAATGACATAAATGTAAATCCATACAAAACCCACGACGGGAAAACAAGCGCTAGGATTGACTCGCGTAGGGAACCGTTGGAGTCCCCAGCAGAGTCGCCAGCTGTCGCTACTGCGAAAATCGGCGCCGGCAATACAGAAGAGTCGCCACCGTGCGTTATTTATCCCAAAGGAGGGAAAGGAAACGCTCAGAGTAAACCTAACGCAAAGACGGGAAAGGTATGGTCATCGCAACCAAAACCTGGATTCGGGAGTCGGTTACGCAAGGGGAAGGTATTAGCACCCCTCACGTCCATCGTACTCGATGGGATCCACGCTTGTTTTCTTGTACGGATTGTATTCTGTCTACACTAGAGGTTAAGGGTTAAAAAGAAAGAAAAGGGTGACTCGACAAAGTATCGCACTTTATGCCTACATATTCCCGTCTGGAACGAGAAATCAGAGTCAACGTAGTTCGCCTAACTACGGATAAAAGATGGAGGAAGGTTGCTCGCTAGGATATCGCATCCTATGCCTACGTACTTTCACACAGCATGAAAGATCAGAGCAAACGTAGTTCAGGCTACGTACGACACAAGTCTGTCTTGATTGTTTTTATCCTTCTGAAAAGGTTTTCTTCATGATTATGGGTCCAAGCGGACAAAATGACGTTTTTGATGAGTTCACAGTCTTTTACGGAAGAACTGTCTTTATTTGTGTTTGAAATTTTATTGTGTTTTTTCTGTTGTTTTGAGGTAAGAAGAGAAACATCAACTCTAAAACCTATGGTTGAAAAGGGAATCAAAAACTAACCTAATGTTGTCATGCATGTGTGCGAACCTAAAGTCTGTCATGTTTCTCTCTTGCGCGGAGAGAAATAGAGGTCCTAGGGGATACGGAAACAGAAACAATATATACAGCAAAACAGTAAACATGAATGAATGCAACAGACAAGCTAGGCAAGGGAGACTAGCTCTACCTCGAACCTTGAAAGCAACAGGCAAAAGTCAAACAGAATTCACTTTATACCTAGCGGGGTGATTATCAAGCAATACAGTCAGGAAACTCAAACAATACATCACCAGCTCTAAATAGCAAATGCTGACAGGAACAACAAAAATCAACAACACCTTCAAGCAAGGTCTTCATCTTTGTCAATCGTCAAGGCAAGAGTTCTATCTTCAATCTCCCATTGGATTTTCTTCAAGTCACTCCTGGATGAGTAGCAGTTATCAAGATGATTTGGGATGTTAAACAGTCAGCTGACCACCAAAGGTGGCATACAGACTGTTAACAAAATACAGACTGTTTCTCTCAAAAGTTCTATCTCCTAGATACTGTCACTAAGCCTTCCAAAGGAAGGAGGTGAGTATCAAAGAGAGACTTTGAACCATTGAGAAGAATGGAGGCACAGGAAACCATCCATGTTTATGAATCAATTTTCTATCTAAAGCTCTGCCTAGCTCCTATATCCTATAAACTTCAAACAGCTACAAGCAAGCCACAGTCTTCATCAACTCCTTGAACTTGATCTTCAATTCTTTGTCTTTATTATGCTCCATCAACAAGGCTCTTCAAAGCAAACCCAAACCCCAAGCACAAACCCCCAAAAGACCCACACACCAAATGAATAACCCCAAAAGGGCACACCAAACAACATGCAATTTGTAAAATATACTAAAAATATTAAAATGGCAAGGAAAATTCTAATAATATTTCTAAGGGAAGTACTATATTTACCCTACATACTCCATATATCCCAAGCTTCTAATTCAACCTAAAAACCCAAAAGAAATTATTTCAATGCACCTAAGTTGAGTTTTAACCTAATTTTGACTAGTCTAATGGTACCTAATCAAACTACCTAAAATAAAATCCTAAAAAATGTGGTATAAAAACCAGGGATCCCTAACATTCACATCTAATTGCTCTAAAAAGAATGGGGCAAAAATCCTAAAGGATCTATCTAAACAAAATTATACAAAGTCATACACCAACTAAAATCATGAAAAGGCTATTAAAAGAAAAATATACTAAAAATAGCAAAAGAAGATAAAATGCCAATTTTATTACATGATATTTTTCTAGACAGAAGTGTGAAATGGTAGAAAAAACAAGCACTCAAAAATATTGAATTTTCAATTTATTATGCATTTTCAAAGAATTAAGAAATTAAAAGAATTAAAAATGCAAGAAATGCTGGGAGGTGTAGTTAGTACGTGGATTTAGTTCATAATGGCGCATGGGCTTAACTGGGGGGTGCAGGTAACAAGGCGCGTAGGCCCAAAGTCCATCAGAAAATCGTTAAGAAAAATGTAAAGAAAAAGAAAAAACCAGTGGTGCAAAGAGTAACTCATTTCAGTGTAAATTCATTGGGCCTGGTACGTGGGGTGTTGTTATCAGTTTTGTGCTAAGCCCATCATTGTTCAAAAAATTAAAACAAAATTGCAAAGAAAATAGAAAAAGACGTGGTGTGAATAGTAAGCCATTTCAGTGCAAATTCAAGTGGGCTTACAAAAGGGGGTGGGAAAAGGAATTGGTTCAAACTAAGCCCAGCATGGAGTTTTAATGAAACGCTGAGTTTCGTAACTCAGCTTCCCTCTCAATTCCCAGCTTTGAATCGTGGGCATCGGATCATATTTTCAGTCAACAGTCTCAGCTCCATCCAACGGGTATTGCTTCGTCTTCAACCTTGGTCTAGGGCTTGTAGTAAAGCACACCATGAACACAACATCAATACATGCATCTTCCATCACTTCATACATCATCAAAACAACACCAAATTCAACAGTTCAAAGCACAATTCCACTTTATTTTTCCTCCTGAATAAGCCTATGGTATTGGCTTGCATCGAAATGCCTTGGAACTAAGAACCCGATAACAACCTCCATTAATGGTGCATGAACAAAACCTAGGATTCTCCAGTTTCTTTACACTAAAACGTTCACCTCCTATCACTGATCAATGTAAGCTAAAGAACTAGGATTAACATTCAATATCAAGAGAGTTCTTGGTCCTTAAAGAAGTGGTGTCCCTAACTGAATCATCATCAAATCAACCCTAACTTTCCAGAAACGATCATCTAACTATCTAGAGTATGTCTAACCTAGCAAATCATGAAGACTACCCCTAATTCAAACCAGATAGTGGGAGTTACTAACCTGGTAAAAAGATGAAAACAGAAGGTTGAATTCTTCAAATCAGAGCTTGCAATGCTCCAAGATCATTCAATACTTGTATATCTCGATTCTGTATGCAATAATCTTTGCTCAAACCACCTGGATCATCATAACCGATTTCTTCTTGCAGATGAAGAAATGAGAATTTCAGAACACGTTTCAGGCTACTATCCACTCAGATCTTGCTTGCAATCTACTCAATGATGAATATGGAATTGAATGGAAGCAATAATTTGAAGGAATGATGAAGAATTATGGGAAATCGAATGTGATTTGCAAGAGAGGATGTGAAATGTGATTCTGAGTTTCTCTACCAAATGAAGCCCAACCCTGGTTTAGATCATCTCTAATGGTTATATAGAGGATGTTAGAAATGTCTAGAAGCTGCTAGAAGGATCCAAGGAGAACTTGATAATCTCATGCTATGAGAAATTGAAATGGTGAGTTGAAAAAATAGTTGGAGCTCTAGCTGTTACAGCCCTTGGATGAGGCTTGAATATCTCCTCAAATGAGAATTAGAATATGTAGGAATGCTGACTTGCCTTGTACCTTGATCCTCACATGATTTGGCATATGTAACTTGAAATGCAAGCAACCTCATGACAGCTCCAAGAATTGGCCCTCAAATGAAAAATCTAACATTGCCAATCATCTCCAAATATATTTTCCACTCAAAATCATCTATAACTTTGTTCATTTTGGCCTTGTAATGAGAATTTCCCAAAAATAGTAACTTTCATGTATTAAATCATGCCTTTTTTAGGTCAATTTTGAAAATATGAGTTCCATGCATTTCCAACCTTCCATGATCACTTTTTTAGACTCAAGATGTCATTTGGAGCAACTTTGATGTTGTAAAGTTTTTCATTTGAAGCTTCCAGGTATGAGTTTTAGGCATAGGCTAAGAATGACCTGTAATTCCACTTTCCCAAAATACCCCTGACTTGCACAAGCTATAAGTTGAGTTCTACAAATCAGAATGAGGCATACCATACCTTTTTGGAAAGAGGAGATCATGAGGAACAACTCATATGTTTGCCAAATATCCATTTGAAACTTCCTTGAGGGGAAAAGTTGCTTGGAAGACAAGTAACTTTTACAGACAAATTTCAGTGTCCTCAGATGACCTGTAACTTGCAAAAGCTATAACTTGAGCTCTATAAATCTCCTTAATGACTTCCACCACTCAAATTAAAGGTCTTGAGATGATATACAAGTTTCATGTTGGCCAAGGATCCATTTGAGACTTGTATTTTGAATTATCTTGCTTGGAAGTTTGACCTAAATTAGGGGATTTTACCCTAGGAACCCTAATTTAGAAACTTCTCTTCTTCTTGATTTCTTTTGATTTCTCCTTGGCACAACACCACATCTATATCCACACATCAAATGATGAATCCCACACTCTTAAAATAGGCCTTGATGCCCTTCAATCAAGCATTTGACCTAGGGTTGACCCAGATGAAACCCTAGTTGACTGCCTTCAACTGTAGCTCTGGTAATCACACCAATGACTTGCCTCATCTTCAAAATGACCCTCTAGGTCTTCCATGATGTCTATACACATTCCACGCTCTCAGCTCATAGCTCACAACTCTTCTGATGATCTTCAAACAACCTCTAGATAGGGGAGAACCCATTGATTGATCTGCTAACTCCTCAAGGCTCAAATTCTTTCCTGATGACCTGGATAGTCTTAAACTTGAATAAAACCCCTTGGATATGCTTCTTGAGATAAGAATGGCACCTGATCCCTTGTTGGATGGATTTCCCATGCTATGCTATGCAAATGAATGAATTATGTACATGATCTATTATGCAAATGATAAAGCTATGAAAACATAAACCAGGTAAAATAAGTTGGTCAAATTTTAGGGTGCAACAATAAGCAATGACCTGACCATTCTGTATCAATACGCCTCCAAGACCCATCTTTGAAGCATCACAATACACTACAAAAGACTCACTCGGATTTGGCAAAATCAACACTGGAGCAGTCGTCAACTCCTTCTTGAGTTCCACAGAACTCTTCTCACAAGCAACATCCCACACATAAGCTTGACCCTTTCGAGTCAACTGAGTCAATGGCAGTGCCAATTTTGAAAAGCCTCCTATAAACCTGCGATAATAACCATCTAATCCAAGGAAACTTCGAAACCTAGTAGCAGACTTTGGAGTCTCCCACTGCAACACAACATCAACTTTCAACGGATCAACATTAATTCCTCCACTAGAAATCACATGGCCAAGAAAACTCATTTCCTTCAACCAAAAATTACACTTGGACAACTTGGCATAAAGCTTCTTATCCTTCAAAACCTGCAATACCACTCTTAGATGTTGTGCATTTTTAGATGCCCAACTTTGCTTATTTGATCTATCAAATGTGGGCATCTTTCACTCCTTTTTGTCAAGAAAGTGTTGAAAACCACTCTTGCTTTGGTTGGTTTGCAACATTATGAGAAAACCTCTTGGTACCTTTGATTTGTGTGTTATTGTGCAGGAATTAGACACAAAACAAGTGAAAAGTAAGACACAAGAAATGGGCAAGGAAACCATGGCAGCATGCAAACAACAGCAAGTTCGCTAGGCGAATTTACTAGCGAAGCTGCCACCAGAACATCATAAAGTTCACTAGGAGAACTATGTAGCGAAGGCCAGGAATCAATGTACTGTTCATAACAGAGGAGTAAAGGGCCCTAAATTCTCTAGGAGAAGGAGGCAGCGAAGGAATCGCTAGGCGAAGTGGTAGCGAAGCTCTAGCGAACACTCCCAGACTTGAGACAGAGGCGAAATGACCATAAACTCTCTAGGCGAAGTTCACAGCGAAGGCTTCGCTAGGCGAAGAATTTATCACCCAACGAATATTTGGAAATATCTAAGGGGCGGTTTAACTGTTCAGAGGCGCCTCAGGTGCCTAATTTGTTATTCGCTAGGCGAACATGACACGTCCTGAATGTACTATATAAGTATTTTTATTGCTTTTTAGGTCATAAGGGATTATGTAATATTTGATACATCAGAATTTATCTCTCTTCATTGCAAGTTTATTTTAGAGAGAGAAATACAAAACCCTAAGAGGGAGGAGGTAAGATCTTTGATCTCTTATTGAGGTTTGGATGTAATCTTTTGATACCTTATGTATTTCATCTAATATATGTTTGTGAACTAGTTTGAATTCTCTATTGTTTGATTATATTTGATTGCGTATTTGTGCGTCTTGACAAAACCTTTTCACATCTTTGATCTCAGATTTTCTTCTATCAATGAACAAACTTTTGACATGGTTTTATAGGTTGATATTCATTGTATCCTCTTTGGTATTGTGTTGATTAAGTAACGTGGGTAGCATGAGTAGGATCAATACGATATTGTGCGGGTGCATGATAATAGTGATGAAGAACGATGTTCATAACCATTTGGCAGATTAGGTGAATACATGTAAAAAGGGTTAAGCGTATGTACGTATTCTGATCATTGTGTTTTATATGAAACAATAGTTTATCCGATATGGGTGTCGTCTTTGTTTACCGGTTTTTCTTTGATTTAAACCGTGATAGAGATATACTCTTCAGATATGGATCTAGGATGATTACCTGTTAGGTCCTAAATGCCTGATATAGGTTTAGGCTTAGCATTTGCGTGAGTATCAACTCTTAATGCTCTGTGTTTTATTTTTGTTGGATGAGACATCACCAATGAGACAACGCAATTGTTCTCTCGATGTTGCGTTAGAGATAACCTCCATCGTGGGTGATACATGAGGGTATTAGACGAATTATTGCGTTGTGTTTAACTTGATCAGAAGAATGCATATGTTATCAATTGATGAGATCCAATCCCAACAAGGCTCCGTTTATATTTCAGTTTTTACTTTATATTTTCCGTCTTTATATTTTCTGTTTTTATCCATGGTTCCTTGAACCTTTTAAACCAAAACTTTTGAACAATAAGCTTAGAAATATAGAGGCCGTTGAACGGCGTTCTTATCGCACCGATCCCTGTGGAGACGACAAAACTGGGTACTTAATATTTTTTGCTTGCTGCTTTACCGCATCAACAAAATGGCGCCGTTGTCAGGGATTGGTGTTGAGATATTGAAGTGCATTGCAACGGTTCTACATTTTTAAGCTTTGTATATTTGTTTATGTTGTATATGTTTTTTTTCCTTTTATGTTTTCTCTAGTGTGATCAGGAATGATGAAAACTCCTTCTAGAGTGGTTGCTATCTGTATAAAAGCATTCAATAAAGCTTTAACCGAGTTTGGATGGCGATGATAGTATGAAATAAGTGAATGTTGTCAAGGTACATGGTTTCCTTTGTTTATAAATTTAGAATGCTTAAGAACTTAAGTCTTTGTGCAAATGAAATTTGTTCTTTTGGAAACTTGTTTGAATGATTGTTTGACTTAGGACCAAAAACCACAATTTGTGAGAAAGCTTCCATTGTTTACTAAATTCTAAATTTATGATAAACTTTATTGATTCATGTGATTCATGATTTATCTTGTTATCATTGTGAATTTGTGGAAGCATTCGAAATGATCAAGGCACTTGTTTTTATTGAGCACAACCATGTCTAAATGTAACTTACCCATGAGCAGAGAGAATTTGTTAACCCCTTTGAGCCTAAACAATGTGAATCTCACTCTTAATTTTGTGAGATTCTAATATTTTTCTTGAACCCTTGAATTTTGTTTTAATTGTTCTCTTTGCCATAAAAAGCCAAGAGCATTTACTTAAGGGTTGAGTAAAAGTTAAGTTGGGGAGAATGAAAAATAAAGATGGTAGGTTGCTAAAACTTTTGAAAAATTTAAGCAAGCATTGAAAAAATTGTTATGTTAATATGAATGTAAAAAAAATGAGAAAAATAATGCTTGTTTGGAAAAGAAAAATAGTGAAAGAATAAGTTGCGAAATAAAGTTGGGAAGGTTTGCAACTAAGAAAAAATGGAATGAAGTTGGGATGTGTAAATAATGTGTACAGTGAATGTCTCTTTTACATCGACAATTTCGTTTCAATGACATTAGAAATGTCCCTTGTTTGTAAAACCGACCAAGCTACAACTGGAAAAGACCTTAGTGATCTTCTTGCTTCCATATTTTCATTTATGATTGTTAGATATTGTATGAATTAGATTGATATTGGCATTGTTTGTTAGGTGAGTGAAATTGTCGCCGCGGTTGCAAACGCGTAATTTCTTCAATCCTTCTTCGAAGAGGAGAGATAGAGTGATTCATTCACGAAAACATAATTGTTGATTGATACATGGCTTAATATTTGTTTTAAGAATTTAGTTCTTGTGCATTGTTTGATTCTAAACATTTGAAACTATTGCTTGTTTGCATCATTTGTGTTTGAGCCAATTTTATCCATTCTTGGGTGAATCTTAATCTTGAGCAAATCCTCTTGTTGCGAAATGAGAGGCATACTTTGATTGAGGACAAACAAAAATCTAGTTGGGGAGAGTTGTTAGATGCCCAACTTTGCTTTTTTGATCTATCAAATGTGGGCATCTTTCACTCCTTTTTGTCAAGAAAGTGTTGAAAACTACTATTGCTTTGGTTGGTTTACAACATTATGAGAAAATCTCTTGGTACCTTTGATTTGTGTGTTATTATGCAGGAATTAGGTACAAAACAAGTGAAAAGTAAGACCCAAGAAATGGGCAAGGAAACCAAGACAGCATGCAAACAACAACAAGTTAGTTAGGCGAATTTACTAGCGAAGCTACCACCAGAACATCATAAAGTTCGCTAGGCGAACTATGTAGCAAAGGCCATGAATCAATGTACTGTTCATAACAAAGGAGAAAAGGGCCCTAAATTCTCTAGGCGAAGGAGGCAGCGAAGGACTCGCTAGGAGAAGTGGTAGCGAAGCTCTAGCAAACACTCCCAGACTTGAGATAGGGGCGAAAGGACCATAAACTCGCTAAGCGAAGTTCACAGTGAAGGCTTCGCTTTGCGAACAATTTCTCGCCCAGGGAATATTTGGAAATATCTCAGTGGCAGTTTAACTGTTCAAAGGTACCTCAGGTGCCTAATGTGTTGTTCGCTAGGCGAACATGACAGATCCTGAATGTACTATATAAGTATTTTTATTGCTTTTTAGGTCATAAGGGATTATGCAATATTTGATACATCAGAAGTTATCTCTCTTCATTGCAAGTTTATTTTAGAGAGAGAGAGAGAAATACAAAACCCTAAGAGGGAGGAGGTAAGATCTTTGATCTCTTGTTGGAGTTTGGATGTAATCTTTTGATACCTTATGTATTTCATCTAATATATGTTTGTGAACTAGTTTGAATTATATATTGTTTGATTATCTTTGATTGGGTATTTGTGGGTCTTGAAAAAACCTTTTCACATCTTTGATCTCATATTTTCTTCTATCAATGAACAAACTTTTGACATGCTTTTGTAAGTTGATATTCATTGTATCCTCTTTGGTATTGTGTTGATTAAGTAGTATGGGTAGCATGAGTAGGATCAATACGATATTATGCGGGTGCGTGATAATAGTGATGAAGAACGATGTTCACAACCATTTGGCAGATTAGGTGAATACATGTAAAAAGGATTAAACGTATGTACGTATTCTGATCATTGTGTTTTATATGAAACAATCGTTTATCCGATATGGGTGTCGTCTTTGTTTACCGGTTTATCTTTGATTTGAACCGTGATAGAGATATACTCTTCATATCTGGATCTAGGATGATTACCTGTTAGGTCCTAAATGCTAGATATAGGTTTAGGCTTAGCATTTGCGTGAGTATCAACTCTTAATGCTCTGTGTTGTGTTTTTGTTGGATGAGACATCACCAATGAGACAACGCAGTTGTTCTCTCAATGTTGCGTTAGAGATGACCTCCGTCGTGGGTGATACGTGAGGGTATTATACGAATGATTGCGTTGTGTTTAACTTGATCAGAAGAATGCATATGTTATCAATTGATGAGATCCAATCCCAACAAGGCTCCATTTATATTTTAGTTTTTACTTTATATTTTCCGTCTTTATATTTTCTATTTTTATCCATGGTTCCTTGAACCTTTTAAACCAAAACGTTTGAACAATAAGCTTAGAAATGTAGAGGTCGTTGAACGGTGTTCTTATTGCACCGATCCCTGTGGAGACGACAAAACTGGGTACTTAATATTTTTTGATTGCTGCTTTACCGCATCAACGTACATGCTCTTCCTTGAACTTAGAATATATCAAGATATCATCAATGAACACTACCACAAACCGATCCAAATAAGGATGAAAAATCCTATTCATATACTCCATGAATACACCAGGTGCATTAGACACACCAAATGGCATCACAATATATTCATAGTGTCCATACCTTGTCCTGAAAGCTGTCTTCGAAATATCATCAGGCTAGACACGAATGTGATGATATCCAGACCTCAAATCAATCTTGCTAAACACACAAGCACCCACCAATTGATCCATCAAATCACCAATCCTCGGAAGTGGATACTTATTAGTTACTTTATTCAACTGCTGATAATCCACACACAATCTCATGCTACCATCTTTCTTCTTCACCAATAACACAGGAGCACCCCACGGAGAAACACTCGGTCGAATAAACTTCTTCTCAAGCAGGTCTTCCAACTGTTTCTTCAATTCCCCTAACTCAGATGCAGACATCCGATAAGGAGCCATCAACACAGGACTAGTGCCTGATATCACATCAATAGTAAACCCTACCTCACACTCAGGAGGTAAGTCACTCATGTCATCTGGAAACACCTCTAGAAATTCCCGAACAACTGGTAGCTCCACACTCACTGATTTATAATCAACTTGAAGCGATGCAAACAATGCAAACATCTGATCCTCATCTTCTAAGAGTTCTTCTACTTGCTTGGCAGATACAAACATCAGCTCTCTGTCATCACCAAACTCTGGGAACCTCACAGTCTTGCTGTAGCAATCGATATGAACATAGTTGTACTCCAACCAGTTCATTCCAAGAATAACATCGATTTGATGCAAAGGTAGACAGACCAAGTCCATCACAAAATTCTTATCATAAATGGTCAAAGGGCAAATCAAATAGACTAACGCAGTAGTCACATAACCATTAGCCGGGGTATCGATAACCATACTCCCAATCATAGAAGATAATTTCAAATTTAACCTCTTAGCACATTCAAGCGAAATAAACGAATGAGTAGCACCAATATCAACTATAGCAATCAATTCAACATCATTAATAAAACAAGTACCTCTGGTCAAGTTATCTGTCTTGGATTCTTCTGCACCGCTCAAAGCAAACCCTCTGCCATTTGTCTGAGCAGCAGTAGCAGTCTTCTTTGGCTGCTGACACTGGGTACTGATATGGCCCTTCTCTCCATAGTTGAAGCAAGTCGGAGCTTCGTCTTTACAGTCAGTAGCTTTATGACCTCTCTTTCCAAAACAATTACATCTCAACGCTCTACAATTCTCAGCATGGTAACCTTGCTAGCCACACTTATAACACTTACTTAGAGCAATAACCGCTCCCCCACTTGACTTTTTCCCATCAGAAGCCTTCTGCTTCCCTTTATCACCAGAAGTCACATACGGTTTCCCTCTATACTGGCCTTTCTCTTTCTTCTCACTCAGCTGCTTGTAGTGAGTAGATCGAGCTCGACTATCCTCATCATAAATTCTGCTCTTGTCCACCAGTTCCGCAAACAGACGAATCTACTGGTACCCAATTCCTTGCTTAATCTCTGGTCTCAATCCATTCTCAAACTTGAGAGACTTTGACATCTTTGCATCAACATGATTATAATGCGGACAAAACTTTACCAAATACTCAAACTTTGCCGCATACTCAGCCACAATCATATTCCCTTGTTTCAGCTCAAGGAATTCCACCTCTTTCTTGCCCCGAACATCTTCAGGAAAATACTTCCTCAAAAATTATTCATTGAACACAACCCAAGTTATTGCAATGCCAACACCTCCCAATCTCTGACGAGTGTTATCCCACCAGTCCTCTGCTAGCATATGCGTACTAAACTGCACTTGTTAAGCATCAGTGCACGCCATAACTCAGAAAATCTTCTCAATCACTCTCAGCTACTTTTGCGCACCATCAGGATCATGAGTGCCCACAAAAGTCAGTGGATTATTCCTCTGGAACTTTCCCAAAGCACGAAACTCATCTGGAGGTCCACCATTCTGGGATATCACTTGGGCAAGTGATTCCAGCGCATCAGCAATAGCACAATCATTTCTTCCATCCATCTGCAACCACCAACAAGGTCAGAAGAAAACAACTCATCCAATAGTGTTCTCACACTATTGACTGACAGGGGACTAACACATAAAAACTTGGCCGGACGGACCAACCTGCTCTGATACCACTCCTGTAACACCCTTTTCTACCCCATAATTAAAAGGCATATTTATTCACATATATCAGAGTAAATTATTAAATTTCAATAAAAGCCACCACAAAAGGGCGTACATTTCCCAAATAATCAAAATAGGTCAAGGCTCCGCAAACAACGGGTTTTCTCAAAAACATCATAAATATTGCACAAGCCAGCGGAACTCAAAACATAATCCAAAGTTTTCCTCATACGGGAAGATAATCAAAATAACTCAAATAAAACATAGTTTAACTCAAAATACCCAACCCAATGTTACATATCAGAGCAAGACCCTCTAAGTTAACCAAAAAGGTTAACAACTCAAAGACTTCAAAAATATACTCGACGACGTCCACGGCTAAACCTGGTCATCTGTACGTTATCCACGAGGAGGTAACATTCAAACAGGCAGGGTAAGTAAAACGATTCGTAATAATCAATGTATGAAAATAAACATATAAAATGGCGTCATAGTCATATTCAACATCATCATATTCATCGATAGGTATCAAAGGCCACAACATCATAAATTATTCCAAATGACTCATAAATGCAAATTCAACAAGACTCAATGCATGTGGTACCAATCATCACAGCTCGATGGACACTGGGCCATCAACCCTCCATAGATCCCCATCAATAGGATCAATTCTACTTGAGAACTGGAACACATCAAAATACTTCACATCTACACAGTGGGATTGAAGCCAAAATAATCGAGGTCCTGAAGCGAAGTCCGGATGCACATGAATGCATGATGCACACGTCAATAATTATCCTCATAATAACAGCATAGATGCATCATCATTCATCATGTTCATCATCATCACAATCATCATCATATCTCATGTCATCATAGAGTTCATCAAAATCATGGTAATATCATCATAGTTTGTACATCATATGAATCTTCATATAATCATGTACACATTACATGAAACTCACAGTCATATTCATGTTAATTCATCATAGAAATCACGACATCAAACATCAAGGCATTGCTGCACAAAATCAGCATTCACGAAACTCTGTTACATTCGCTAGCAAGTTCTCTAGGCGAGTTTCTTTGCTAGGTGAGTCTGGGACTAAATCGTTCACTGTGCGAAGGATTCTTCGCTATGCGAACATCGCGATGACAACAAACTCTACATACGCACCAGAACCTAAATCCACCCAAATGTCCACACGATTCACTTCCCCAATGCCCCCAAAACATCCCTAAATCATCCCTAAGGTCTTACGACGATAAAGGCATAAAACCTACGGTTCATTAAGCCAATCCCAAATCATATTCATGTCCTAAATCACAAATTTACCTACAATTACCCATACTCATTAAAATTACTCACTATCTAATATTCATATCCCTTCAGGGTTAGACAAATAACAATTCAGGATTTTGGCCACGAAGGCCTAACTTTCCCTTTTCCCGAATGAATTCCACGGTTAGATTCACAAATAATAGATTTAGGCCACGAAGGCCAAAGATAACTTTTTCTCATATCCACCCTCAAAACTCTTAAACCTTAAATCGATCTTAAATACGTTGAATTTACACATGGAAAATCATGAAGGTAATACTTCTCATACCTTAATCGTTGACTCAAAGCCTTCTCAAATCTTTCAGAAATTTTTTTGAAGCTTTTGCCTCCAATTCTCCCTCCTCAGAGCTCTGGCCTCAATTCTCTTCATGGTCTAACAAATGAATCCTAATCCCTTCAGAATTTCCTTTTTGTTAAACCGAGTCTTGAGCCTCAAAATTGGGTTTTTCCCATAATACCCTCACTAACTCCTCTTAATTGTCCAAATTGCCCTTATTCAACTTATATTTATTTTAATTAATAATAATATTAATATATCCATATTATATACTATTATTCAAAATAAATAACCCAAAAATGCATAATTCTCAATAATCCACAAAACACCGAAAATCACTAAAATACGAATATTCTCATTTAAATAAATTAAATTAAATATTCTAATTAAATTTGGGATGTTACACCGCCCGCCGAGCCATAACCTTGACAGGGCAGGCTAGATATTTATGCCTATTTCCACTTGGCGGGCTTACCCAGCCCGCTCCTTTTTTAGCGGGCTTAAGGCGGGACAGGGCGGGGCCATCAACATAATATTATACTCCATGTATTCTTTTGTTTCCTTTTTCTCCCACTCTCATGTTCAACTTTTTCTCTTCTTATACAACTTGTGTTACACTCTAATGGAAACAAAATAAAGGAAAACTAATGGTCAATAAGTTGCATGTTGTAAATCATTGTAAAGACAAATCAAGAATGAGAAGGTGTTAGTATTATAAAAATTGAATAATGGAAATAAGATATTTTTGAAAATTTGAATTTATTTATAATAGGAAAATAATATAAAGTTAAATATAACATAGAAAAATAAACCTATTTCTTTCAACTTTTTCATTTTATGGAATAATTTTTTATTTTATTTTAGGTTCTAACTAAAAATAACATTAAAATTAAATTGAAAAACTAAAACAATTTCATTTTGAATATATTTCTTAATAAATAAATTGCAATAAAGTTAATCATAGTTTTAAATTGTCTGGACAAAATTGGGGTACTACAACTGCCCCTATTTAATTATTTTTAACTAAAGAATATGAATAACGACAATCTTCATATAATTGTGGTGAAAGATAATTAAATACAAAAGATCCAAATTTTGTTATTCGAATGGAAATGAAATGAGTCTTGGTAAATGAACTTATTAGGGAACATAAGTTACAAGGGAAACTCAATGGGAACTTAATACGGTTCGACAGAGTCGCCAACGAAATTTATTTATCCCAAAGAGACGGAAAAGGAAAATATCGAGAAACCTTTTAAAATGAAAGGACAAGAGCACGGTCGTCACAACCATTAAGTCCGCCCCACCAAAGCGAAAAAATTTGCGGACTAAAGACATAATGGGGCAGGGTATTTCCACCTGCCCGTTAAAAAAAAGTTTTTAAAAAAGATTCAATTTTATAAAATAGTAGTACTAAATGCCCAAAATATATGAAACCTCTTTATTTACACGCTACCAACCAAACCAAGTACCAGCATCTTGTAGACATAACATCTTGCTCTTCGTCTTAGATCTGCTTCTTTCTGAACAACAAGAGGTACGTTCCATATTCAAACTCATTCACACAGTTCCTTGACCTTCCATTCCATCATTTTTCATTTTATTCTACTATTATTTTATCTCTTTCTTTATTGTGGTTTTTCGATTTTTTTCTTTAATTTTTAGGATTTATGGTTTGGGAAATTCTGTACGGTATGATGAGTTGTCAATGTTTTACTATGTATATTAATTTATTTTTGATATTGGGTCCTCTAATTTTTTTGAGCTTTCACCAATAATATTTTGATGAACTTGTATCTAATTTTAGGGGATGCCTTGTTTGACCCATGATTGTAAATAGTTCAAATTTTGTCACTTTTTGTTCCTGTTGTGCTGTTATGTTCATACTGAAGCTTAAACTTCTATTTAGTTGAAAAGAAACTGCAAAAAACATTTCAATATCAGGTTATAAATATAACACGATATTTTATGCTTTCTAATTGTTGGTTTGATGCTTGCTTATTAAAATATATAAAAAAAAACCCTTTTATATTATAAAAAAATGAAGAAAAAAAATGATAAAAGGTGGGTTATCCCGCCGTCCGCCGAGCCACAACCTTGACAGGGCAGGCTAGATATTTATACATATTTCCACTTGGCGGGCTTACCCAACCCACTCCTTTTTTAGCAGGCTTAAGGCGGGACAGGGTGGGGAAATCAACTTGTTTTTCCACCTATAACTAAATATTAATATTATACTCCATGTATTCTTTTGTTTCTTTTTTCTCCCACTCTCATGTTCAACTTTTTCTTCTCTTATACACCTTGTGTTACACTCTAATGGAAACAAAATAAAGGCAAAATAATGGTCAATAAATTGCATGTTGTCAATCTTTGTAAAGACAAATCAAGAATGAGATAATGAGATGGTGTTAGTATTATAAAAATTGAATAGGGGAAATAAAATATTTTTGAATTTTTGAATTTATTTATAATAGGAAAATAATATAAAGTTAAATATAACATAGAAAAATAAACCTATTTCTTTTAAATTTTTCATTTTATGAAATAATTTTTTATTTTTATTTTAGGTTCTAACTAAAATAACATGAAAATTAAATTTAAAAACTAAAACAATTTCATGTTGAATATATTTCTTAATAGAAAAATTGCAATAAAATTAAACATAGTTTTAAATTGCCAGGAAAAAATTGGAGTACTACAACTGCCCCTATTTAATTATTTTTAACTAAAGAATATGAATAACGATAATCTTCATATAATTGTGGTAAAAGATAATTAAATACAAAGGATCCAAAAAAATTTATTCGAATGGAAATGGAATAAGTCTTGGTAAATGAACTTATTAGGGAACATAAGTTACAAGGGAGACTCAATGGGGATTAACTTTGAAAATTTGAAGAAGTTCAACCCGGGTGGAGGATAGTGACCTTAGAATTATAGACCTTAAGGGTGAAAGGTGTATGACCGATTGCTTAGAACTTGGTGGTGTGGTGAGAATGACTAATAAGTTAATTTACCAAGACTCCTATTTCCGAGGTTCACTTGGGAAAACATATTGTCAATATTTACTAGGTACTCCAACTGTCGAGATTTGTAGGAGAATTCCTACTACCGAGGTTCGCTGAAGAATCTACTACCGATATTTGATGGAGAAATCATACTGTCAAGATTTACTGTAGAATACCTACTGCCAGAATTTAATGTAGAATATATAACGCCCCGTTTTATTTTAATTATTTTTCGAAATTAAAATTATGTGATGTTGTGTGTGTATGTGATTATGCGTGTTTAATTATTTTAAGGTACCATGTGGTAGAGGATAGTGACCTTAGAATTATAGACCCTAAGAGTGAAAGGTGTATGACTGATTGCTTAGAACCCGGTGGTGTGGTGAGAATGACTAATTAAATAATATTAATAATATTAGTTGAATATTATAAATTTAAATAATTAGTGGATATTGTTATTATTATTTAATTGTAGAATTAATAATAATAATAATAATAATAATAATAATAATAATAATAATAATATAATAATAATAATATAATAATAATAAAAAAAGGGAAGTTGAGAGGGGTTTTTGTTTTCAGATCGTGGAAAATGAGAAAAGCGAGAAAGAGGAGAAGAAAGGTTAGGGCTCAAGAGAAGAGGGAAGACTCCATTGTTGAGGTAGAAGAATTTGAAGAACTCTAAGGTAAGGGCGGAGTTCTAATTATCTAAGGGATAGTATGATGATTGGTGGGTAGATTATGCCATGTAGATTTTGTGTTTGTTTCTCTCTTCATGATTTTGATGAATTGACATTGTATGTTTGATGAAATTCTTGATGAATTATGAATAGTTGTTGATTGATCGGAAAAATAGCAAGTATACTATTTTTGTTAATTGTAGTTAAAATAAGGGTTTATCCTCAGTATCGATCTCGAGGACTGCGTATGAATATAAGTTATAAATGGATTTTGTTATAAAAAGTACTTGGGGTTTTAGGATTGTTTTGTGAAGTTATAAATGAACAGTAGGAAAAATAAAGCAAAATAATAAAATGGAGTTTTTATCAGATATGAGAAGCATGCTAGGCCACAGTGTATGAATTGCCTTGCAACAACCTTAATCCTTATTTACGAGACATGGCTCAAAACAAACCTTTACCGATTCTCAATTGCATTTTCCCCTAAGGCTTGAAAAATAAAAACCTTTGATAGTCATCCTAAACCTTAAGTCCTTAGAGATTTAGGATGAAATCAAGCATTATATTTTATCAAGAATATTACGGTTACTACAGGGTATCCCTATTTCTAGGTGATATCTACTATAGTATTATCACACAAAAAGAATTAATGATGGTTTGTCCGACCTAAACGTTAACCGAAAATCAATTTTTATTTGTTCGATAGAAAAAGCATTAAACACATTATACAATAAAAATTGATTATGAAAAAGTACTTATGTCATAGAATAAAGGAAATCAAGGTCATTACAAAAGCAATTCAAGGACACCCCATAACATTGAGGGGTTTAGCTACTCATAATAGTCAAAGAAATTTCAACAATAAGATTAAATATTACAAGAATTTTGGATTACTTTGATCTTCAATTGCTCCTGCGCATGAACTTCTTCAGTTCTCCCTTTTCTCTGGATCGCTCAATTCTTGATTGTGATCTTGCTCTGCAGTCCAAAAATTGTCTCTTTCCAAACTCATCTAAAATAGTCACAAGTCCAATACAGCGGTGGAAAAATATCCTCATAGGTCCCCTAAGTAAAAAATCCAAGAAAATTAGAAGATGAAGTGCCTCAGCCAACACGGGTTGTGTTAGCTGACACGGGCGGCCGTGTTGGCCCCCTATTCCTCTGCAACCACCTTATCCTGTTCCAGGCTTGCTGACACAGGCCGTGTCAGCCCCCTGTATTCTCACTTTTCTTGCTTCCTTTTGGCCTCTTTTTGAAATGGATCGTGTTAGGTGACACGGGTGGCCGTGTCAGGCCCTCTGCTTTCTTCCAAAATCTCTTTTGAAATCTTGAATTTTCCACTTTCTCGCTCCGATTCTTCCTGAATGTTTATCTGAACCTAAAAACATTGGAAAGACACAAACACAACATAAAATGCGGTAAACGGAAATAAAATGCGACTAAACATATAATAATATTAACTAAAACTAATGGTAATTTAACGCATAAAAACCACCGATCATTGATGTTGTGATAAATGATAGAATAATGTATCTTTGCAAATTCTGTTGTTGGATTCATATAAATGATTATTGTATATTGTTGATGTCATTTGTGGTATAATAAATTCTTGATGGATTGTGTATGATGTTGATGTTTTGAATGATGTTATAATGATGAATCATTGTAATTTCTGTCATTGGAATCATATACGCGATTGCTGAATGTTGTTGATGCTGTTGGTTGTTGTAATTACAAGTCAGAACAAAGTAATGAGTAATTTTTGATGAAAAGGATTTGGGGTTTGGGACTTTAGAAAAGTGCTTTTTTGTGTTAAAATATGTTTCAAACGGTTTATAAGAAAAAGGAAGTTTTGGGAGGGTTCAAAAGTGATTTTTCGTATAATAAGTTTAGGAAAAAATGCTTCTGGACACAGTGTAATTGATTACCACTTTGGGCGTAATCGGTTACACTGCCTAAAAACTGCATTTTAGATTTTTTCCGAAGGCGTAGTCGATTACGGTAATTGTGGTAATCGATTATCCTAATGGCAGTGGCACTGGTGGGCTAGTTACGTAGTGTAATACCCCAAATTTTGCCCTAAGATTTGTCGTCGCATTTCATTGCATTTTTATTGCATTTAATCAATTACTAACAAATTTGTGTATTCGTTTGACTTTTTGCAGGTAAATATCATATGGCATGCATTTTTTTTCTAAAAAGTAAAAATGGCACAATTGGCAAAAGGACATGTGTAAGGAGTTGTGAGTGTGAGAGGGGTCAGAAGGTTTTCTTCAGAAAAGAGGAGAGAGAAAGGGAGAAACAAAGGAGATCCCCAGAGAAGAAAGGCGGTCGTTCCCACAACTCGTCAGAAGGATTGGAGCTCTCCAGTGTTCCCTCATTCAAACCTTTTTCACATTTACCGAAGCAAACCTCCGCTTCGTAGGTTAAATTACTAAACCTTTTTCCCTTTTCATGTTTATGTGCATATTTTGCCATGTTAATGTGGTTAGGTCCGTTAAATTACTAAAAAAATTTCTTTTTCATGTTTATGTGCATATTTTGCCATGTTAATCTCCATGTGTGTTTAGGTCCCTAGATTTTAATATCAAAACCCTTTTTTAACAAAACCTTTTTTTAAAATCAAAACCCTTTTTTTTATTTATTATTAAAACCTTTTTTTTAGTAAGACCTTTTTTAAAAACTGAAAAGCCTTTTTTTCCGAAGAAAAAAAAAACTTTTTGTTCCCAGAAACCTTTTCCCAAAAAAACTGAAAAGCCTTTTCCCAAAAAAACTGAAAAGCCTTTTCCCAAAAAACTGAAAAGCCTTTTCCCAAAAAACTGAAAAACCTTTTTTTGGATGAAAAGCCTTTTTTGTTCTAAAAAAAAAACTGAAAAGACTTTTCCCCCAAAAACTTTTTTTTATAATTTAAACTTAATTTTTTTTTATAATTTTAACTTAAATATTTTTTATTAAAAAATTAAAACCTTTTTTTTATAATTAAAATATTAAAAAATTAAAACCTTTTCGTAAGGAACTCCTGATGTTTGATGTTTGTCGTGTCATTTTATGTACCCTTTTATTACTTTTCTTTCTTTTGGCATTTCATGTGCATGCTCGAGGTTGAGATGTGCTTGTGGTGGCCACAGCCCCACACTATTTTCCTCCCTCACTTCATTCTAAGTGTCATTACATATTTTCATATTCTTCATGTTTTCAGAAATGTTTCTTTGTTTCTTTATACCCCCTGCCTTTATTACTTTTCTTATTTCTGTACCTTAATTATTCCTCCATATAATGATTTGTCATATTTTCACATTTTTTACAGTTTTATCCTTCCGAAGGATTAGGTCTAGCCTTTTGGCCGCCGAGTCAATAGCCTTACCCCTTTAATGGATCAAACCCTGTTAGCCTAGGTGTCCCGCCGTGGGCAAAATTGCTTTTATCCTAGTGTTAGGCCAAAAGAGTCGCCGTACTCTGTTTTAAGGTTTTCCGCCGTGGAATCCCTAATTTAACCCTATTTTAATTTTAATTAACATTTTTTAACATAGAGATTGGAGTCTCTGAACAAACCTTGGCCACAGTCAAGACGTTTCTAACCTCCCTTTTGAGGGGAACTACAGTTACTCTGATTCCATTCCCGTAAGGATATGTAGGCACAAGATGCGATGTCTTGTCGAGTAAACTTAGAATTAACCCCTAGGTCTTTTTTTAATTTTCAATCCTTTGTATATACCCTAAAGCAAAATAATTAATGAAATAAATAAAAAAAAATAAACAAAAGGTTCCCGTAGAGTACTACGGAAGTTTAGGGTGCTAATACCTTCCCTAAATTTAACCAACCCCCGAACCTTAGATCTCTCCCTTTTAGGTTTTTCCTTTCTTTAACCTTTTCTTCGGATAAATCAAAGACCTGTTGTAAATGAATTAAGATTCAAGTTAATCAATAGCTTGACATCCAAATTTCACCGCAACAGAAAATGGCGACTTCACTGGGGAGTCCTAACTATTGAGGGTTATCCCTATTTTGTTTATTTTTCTTTATATATTTGTTTTATTATATATTTTGCTCACTTGTATGTATATATTGGGGTACCTTACTTGGAGTTACTGTGTTGTGAGATAAGTCCTACACCCGGACTTGAGTGACATTATTATAGGATGGCGATATATTCGACGAGGCTTATAGGGAGTGAGTCCCGACTAAGCTAAATCGAGAATCACCGCTCAGTTGAGACACTTTCGAAAATGGTTCGGTTGATCGAGTGTAATCGTGAAAACTTTTACCGTTATCGATTGGAGTCTGTGATACTGGGAACCGTAGTACCTTTACACCATCTTGGCCTTATCTAGGACGTAGTGTGGGAACTATGTGGGAGTAGTCCTACAATGGTTGCTACGCGATACTACACTCGAACGAGGTTCTCTTGAGAATATTATCGACCCTTGAGTCAGTCGAGAAGTTGATAATATCCAAAAGATGGGCTGATGACTTTGGGCACTTTTTTAGAACCCTTGTTCTGCAGGTACAATTAACCTATAGTACACACCACTTTGGGAAGGGTAGACCTTGACTCCATTCATTGTTCCTCTAACTTAGGACCTTTTGTTTGCTTATGTGTATTTGTGCTTCGCATCCATAAAGCATCATATCATTTCTAGTTTCAAGGAATTCAGCAGTCCTTTGCAAATTCGAAAAGTCCTACATTTTAAAGTCTAACAGCTTTTCTCGCTTTCCTAAAAGGGAATGTTTGCAATCGACCGTTGAAATTCTTGAGACCATTGCATGGCATTAGCATCACATTTTTGCATTGCATTTATCCCCCAGTTTCTCCTTCTTGGTCCTATCGTCTTCTAGTGTACCTTTGAGTCGTCAAGCTGATTCCTCGACACAGATATCAGACCAGAAACGGAACAGGAGTCACTTTGATCCTATTCTCATGACTTACACAGAGCTATATCCTGACTTAGTCCGGCAAGGACTGATCACTACAAAGGCTTTACCACCTCCTCTTAATCCTCCAGTTGGATTTAGGGCTGATCTAAAGTGTGCTTTTCATGAGGGTGTCTTAGGCCACGACTTGGAGCATTATTTTGCATTGAAAGCTAGGGTGCGTGAACTGATTAGAGCCGGAATACTTGATTTTACGGATAGTCGTCCGAGCGTCCAGACAGATCCCTTGCCAACACATCAGAATTGAAGCTTTGTCATTGGGCCTTTTTTTTTTCTCGTTGTTTGCATTTTCCTTATTTTGTTTAAGTTGTTTGCTTTCAATTATGTTTGTACTTTCATTAATGAAATAAGCATTGCGACTTTTGATTCAATTCATTTCCGTCCATTTATTTGCATCTTTATGCTTTATTTTTCAAATGTTTACTTCTTGTCCAAAATTTTGATATGCTAAGATCGGAGGGAGGATGATGAAAACGTTATACCCATAATTGCTGTCAGTATGCTTTCAATCAAACCTTGTTGACGATGTAAGGCATTGTTTCAATTCCCAAACACTTGAGAAATAAGGAAGTTAATCCCTCGTCACCCCCTTCGGGCCTAGAAGTTGGAGTTTCTTTCGTTACAAAAAACCCACAATTTTAACCTTGGGATGGGTAGTTCTCAGTTAACTTGGTTGTGTGTTCATACGATACACCTTTCATTAACAAATTTTCCTTCGCACACGTCAAACAAGTGTCGAAGATGTTTTCTAACCAAAAGGTCGATGATGGTTCACCGTAATCATTAAAATCAAATAGTCACTTTCCTTCACAAAAAAATAATATAAAAAAAAGCAAAAGAAGCCCGCTAAGTCAAAACCTATGAAGGAGACTTAGGCAAAACTGGGGCATCCCGCTGACTGTAAACTCTAAAATAAACAGTTCAGGCAAAATTTAGGGATAATACAAAGAGATTTTTAAATCCTTATCTTGAAAATCCTCAATGTTAAAACAATCAAATGTTATAGGGGAGTAGTGGCTGCCTTTTCATAGGTCCCTTTGACTTCTGAGTCATCATTGCTACGATCAATGAAATCCCTAACTTATGGGAACCTGAATGTATAGTATGAGTTAACTGAGCATAGGACTGAAGATCATCACGTAGATTGGGTGGGTATAAATAAATTTTGAGCCTTTATCTTTTGTTTCATAAACCGTGAACCAGGCCACATTACAACCCTCAAAAGACCTAACTGAAACAGGGTTATTTAGAAAGTATACTACAACAAGGTTGCGTAACCTGACTCCTAAAGATCTTTGTGAATCATTTATTTTGGAAGTACACCTTTGTTTTAAACTTTGAGCGTCTTGAACCGTTGTGTTCTGACTAACGACTCATGTATTTTCCATCTTTCAAAAATAATTTTGATTTCAAAAGTCGCATGAACTTTGCAGTACCATGTTTGTATGAATATTTTTGTTTGCAAACTGGCTTTCCTCTAAGGAATTTTCAAACAATGAGAAACTTGGTCAAGTGATCTTATCGGGGGCAAGTTCCTTTTACATCCTGTCAAAGAATCAATTCAAGATTTGTTCAAGGAAATATCTTCTCAGATTTGGTTTATCCAGAGAATTGTTCAAGACTCAGACTGGGGCAAGCCCTCCGAGGATACAGCAAAACAGTCGATTCCACGAATTAGACAGCTGAAGCAATTATCAGTTCATTTGACCTGGGGCAGTTTACTTGCATAATCCCTAAGCAGTTATTCATCATTCCTACAGTGACTATCAACTTGATACAGTTTAACAGAATGACAGTGATCTCTGTGTTGAGGAATCAGTCCTCCAGTTTTGTCATCTCACCGAAAGAGTCGAGCCTTGTCGTCGATGTCTGCATTTGCATTTGATCATATGTCATAGCATAATTCCTATACATGTGCATATCTTGGGTGCTTTATTCCCCATTTACATTTCTATCTTGGGTGCTTTACTCCCCATTTACATTTTTATCTTGGGTGCTTTACTCCCCATTTACATTTTTATCTTGGGTGCTTTACTCCCCATTTACATTTTTATCTTGGGTGCTTTACTCCCCATTTACATTTCTATCCTGGGTGCTTTACTCCCCATTTACATTTCTATCTTGGGTGCTTTACTCCCCATTTACATTTTTTTATCTTGGGTGCTTTACTCCCCATTTACATTTCTATCTTGGGTGCTTTACTCCCCATTTACATTTTTATCTTGGGTGCTTTACTCCCCATTTACATTTTTATCTTGGGTGCTTTACTCCCCATTTATATGTCTATCTTGGGTGCTTTACTCCCCATTTACCTTCTATTCTTGGGTGTTTTATCCCCCATGTACCTTTATCCCGGGTGTTTTATTCCCCGTTTACCAGATATTCCTGGGTTTACCTAACATCATGGTGTTTTACCCCCATTTACTTTTTTTTCTTCCCTGAGGTCGTGTTTTACTCGCGTCTTACCTTGTGGGCAAAATTTATTTACTTGGCATCATGGGTGTTTTATCCCCATTTGCGTTTTTCTCCTGAGCTCGTGTTTTACCCGCGTCTTACCTTGCGGACAATTTCTAATTTACTTGGCACCTATCAACAATTCTGTGTCGTGTCTACCTGACGTTCTTCTAGATATGACATGTCTTCTTCCCTAGTGCAATTCCTCGATGGGTCGTCCCCTGTGACGTTGTTTCGTCTGTATCCGTGCATTTGTCATTTTCATCATACGCATCATATCATATTTAGCATTATAGTTCGTTTTGTTTTGTCCATATCATTGCATAGCACTGCGTCTAAAGGCAAAATTTTCGGTTATCTGTATTTAAATCCCTCCACCATGATTTCTCGAGTCTCCGTTGCTCAAATCACCCGGTGAAGTTATTTAAATAGGGGCAACTGTAATACCCCAAATTTTGCCCTAAGATTTGTCGTCGCATTTCATTGCATTTTTATTGCATTTAATCAATTACTAACAAATTTGTGTAGTCGTTTGACTTTTTGCAGGTAAATATCATATGGCATGCATTTTTTTTCTAAAAAGTAAAAATGGCACAATTGGCAAAAGGACATGTGTAAGGAGTTGTGAGTGTGAGAGGGGTCAGAAGGTTTTCTTCAGAAAAGAGGAGAGAGAAAGGGAGAAACAAAGGAGATCCCCAGAGAAGAAAGGCGGTCGTTCCCACAACTCGTCAGAAGGATTGGAGCTCTCCAGTGTTCCCTCATTCAAACCTTTTTCACATTTACCGAAGCAAACCTCCGCTTCGTAGGTTAAATTACTAAACCTTTTGCCTTTTCATGTTTATGTGCATATTTTGCCATGTTAATGTGTTTAGGTCCGTTAAATTACTAAAAATTTTGCTTTTTCATGTTTATGTGCATATTTTGCCATGTTAATCTCCATGTGTGTTTAGGTCCCTAGATTTTAATATCAAAACCCTTTTTTAACAAAACCTTTTTTTAAAATCAAAACCCTTTTTTTTATTTATTATTAAAACCTTTTTTTTAGTAAGACCTTTTTTAAAAACTGAAAAGCCTTTTTTTCCGAAGAAAAAAAAAACTTTTTGTTCCCAGAAACCTTTTCCCAAAAAAACTGAAAAGCCTTTTCCCAAAAAAACTGAAAAGCCTTTTCCCAAAAAACTGAAAAGCCTTTTCCCAAAAAACTGAAAAGCCTTTTTTTGGATGAAAAGCCTTTTTTGTTCTAAAAAAAAACTGAAAAGACTTTTCCCCCAAAAACTTTTTTTTATAATTTAAACTTAATTTTTTTTTATAATTTTAACTTAAATATTTTTTATTAAAAAATTAAAACCTTTTTTTTATAATTAAAATATTAAAAAATTAAAACCTTTTCGTAAGGAACTCCTGATGTTTGATGTTTGTCGTGTCATTTTATGTACCCTTTTATTACTTTTCTTTCTTTTGGCATTTCATGTGCATGCTCGAGGTTGAGATGTGCTTGTGGTGGCCACAGCCCCACACTATTTTCCTCCCTCACTTCATTCTAAGTGTCATTACATATTTTCATATTCTTCATGTTTTCAGAAATGTTTCTTTGTTTCTTTATACCCCCTGCCTTTATTACTTTTCTTATTTCTGTACCTTAATTATTCCTCCATATAATGATTTGTCATATTTTCACATTTTTTACAGTTTTATCCTTCCGAAGGATTAGGTCTAGCCTTTTGGCCGCCGAGTCAATAGCCTTACCCCTTTAATGGATCAAACCCTGTTAGCCTAGGTGTCCCGCCGTGGGCAAAATTGCTTTTATCCTAGTGTTAGGCCAAAAGAGTCGCCGTACTCTGTTTTAAGGTTTTCCGCCGTGGAATCCCTAATTTAACCCTATTTTAATTTTAATTAACATTTTTTAACATAGAGATTGGAGTCTCTGAACAAACCTTGGCCACAGTCAAGACGTTTCTAACCTCCCTTTTGAGGGGAACTACAGTTACTCTGATTCCATTCCCGTAAGGATATGTAGGCACAAGATGCGATGTCTTGTCGAGTAAACTTAGAATTAACCCCTAGGTCTTTTTTTAATTTTCAATCCTTTGTATATACCCTAAAGCAAAATAATTAATGAAATAAATAAAAAAAAATAAACAAAAGGTTCCCGTAGAGTACTACGGAAGTTTAGGGTGCTAATACCTTCCCTAAATTTAACCAACCCCCGAACCTTAGATCTCTCCCTTTTAGGTTTTTCCTTTCTTTAACCTTTCCTTCGGATAAATCAAAGACCGGTTGTAAATGAATTAAGATTCAAGTTAATCAATAGCTTGACATCCAAATTTCACCGCAACACGTAGGCATAACTAGTTACCACATTTTACACAACCGGTTACACTACTATTTTTTTGAAAAAGATACTAAAATTCATAACTTTTGTTCCGGCAGTCCGATTCGAGTGTTGTTCGAAGCGTCGGGAAGCTAATATGTCAAAAAATTTGTATAAAAATAGTTTTGATGGAAGAATTTGAATAATTCTATGGTTGGTTGTATGAAACATATTATTATCATTATGTTGTGGTGTGATATGATTCTAAATGCTTTATGGGTGGTTGCTATGTTGTATGTCATTGTTGTTGGACTGTATGGAATTTTGTTGTTGCTGGCCTGTAGTGGCGTGTTGCATTGTTTATATGGTTGTTGTTGTTTTTGTCATGCATTTAATGGTTGCATGAGTTGTGAGATAAGCCGTGTGCCCATATAGGATGTGAGCATCTTATCTGGATTTTGATTGTAAAATCATATCATTGTTATTATTATTGTTATTGAGCTGATCGTATGCCCATATGGGTTGTGAGTGATCATGGTGATTTGTGTGACCATTTGGGGTGCGAGTGGTCACGAAAGTCGTATGCCCATGTGGGGAGTGAGCGATATCGTAGAAATTCTGACGAGAATTATGATCCTGAAATAGGGACCGAGTTCTGAAATATGAACCGATGGTGCCACATGCATTGAGTTGAGTTGTGAGTCTTAATGCATTTCATTTTAGTTATGTTTGTTATTGTGTTAGATTTGTTGACATGTTGATTATAACTATTGTTGTATAGTTGTATGATGTAGAATGGGTGTTTGTGCATGAATAATCCAATGCTTGCTTAATTATCATGCTTTCCTTTATCTAATTATGATATCTCACCCCTTCTTTTTGAATTTTGCCTTTATATGAGCATCGTGCAGATAACTCGCAGTAGAGGAGTTGAAGTGAGTAGAAAATGAAGTCTTCTATTTTCCTTTTAGTGTCAGCGTCTGCACTGATGTGTAACACCGGGGTCAGGGAACGTTGTGTTTTGATGTGTTTGATAGAGATTTTTGGATATCTCTAGAATATTCGCTATTTATGTTGTTTTGAAGAAATAATTATTCCATGAATACTTGTTTAACTTGATGATTCCATTGTTTCAATAAATTTTTGAGATTTCAGACATGTTGAGCTGTTATAGTTATTATCAATAATTTTTAAATTAATTGCATGTGTTATATATCTTGTTATATGAGTAGCTGTAGTATGAATTGTGTGACATCCTAAATATATTTTGATGAAATTACTCTGATTATATTTAAAATTGTATGGGGTATATTTAGGGTGTTACAGAATATCTACTATCATGATTCACTAAAGAATTCAGCTGATGAAATTTGATGGAGAAATCCTACTGTCGGGATTTATTGTAGAATACATATTGTCAAGGTTTGCTGAAGAATCTGCTGTCGAGATTTGACAAAGAAAGCCTACTACTGGGATTTACTATAAAATACCTATTGCTGAGGTTATTGGGAAAATTCTTTATGGAGAAAACTTTCAAGGGTAACTCACTAGGGAGTACACTTATTAGGGACCTCTAACGAGAAGTCCTGTTAGGATTAAACTCACTTGGGACGTTGTGATTGGATTTGTTGGGGGAAGTGTGCATGTTATATGACTGATGCTAATGATGATCGATTTGGGGACTTCCAAGGATCTACTTCGAGGAAAATAATGGGACTTTAATGAGTGATCATTGAGTCCTAGCTTATGTTATGTGTGCATGCTCTGTGCTAATGTGTTTATTGATGCATAAAAGGCATATGACTATCTGGCATAGTGCACCAAATATGTGGATATAACATGCATGAAATGATGCATAAAATATAATGATTTATCAATGCATGTAATGGGTTAATGATCTCCTGGCACTCATGTTAAGCTTAACGGTCGCTGATGTACGACAGGGTTTGTTTGAGAAACTTGAGGCATGAAGAAAACTCACCCTCATTATTTATGCATCTTGTCTTACCTCAGTCTATTGGGGCTTTAAAGAAATTTAATTCAAAATAAGTTTAGAAGAAATTTTCCATAATATGACCTTGAGATGGCTTGCCCAAATATTTTAAACCATGAAGCGGTCTTCTCTTGATTAACCGATTCTTGGAACAATTTATAAAGCCTTAAACAGATTTATCTTAGATTTACCGAGTCTTGAAATGATTTTCCCCATATTGACCGATCTTTGGAGGGAATTTCCGTTGGTCAATAGAGTCCTTAGGTGGTTTACTCATATTGGATCGTTTATGAATGAATGAATTCCTCGTTGATTTCTCATTGTTGGAACTTTATGAGTTAAATATTTGACAGTAGGTTGATTTTATAGTTAAGAGACATTATATGAGGCAGAAGTTCTACTACGCTTTGGTGCCATTACTAATGCAACAACAATAACTCACATTAACCAAGAGAATGTCTACTTAAAGATGAAGAGAAATAGTGAAAATTGTAACACCCTACTCTACCCATTTGCATAAAAATACGAAAATAATTGTAGAAATAATTAGAGTTACACACGTAGGATGCCACATTCCAAAACCTTATTATGAAGTATCAAATCACTTCATCTCTTATTCATCAATAAAAACAAATACTTTTATTACACAACAAAAATCAACTCAATGGTTTAACATTAAAGCTCCAATTACATCAATCTCCACATAATACGTGGTTCAACAACAATCAAAACAAGCATGATACGTAACAAATAACGTATAACAAATAACATGAAAGACATAATGAAATCCCCATCCTTCCCGTGTTACGTATCAGAGCGACTCCTAAGACTCGATCAAATAGCAACACAATGCTCCAAGCACTACTCAGGTACCTGATCATCTGTACTTCCTAAGGAGCACAAACACAACAAACAGAAAAGGTGAGAACTACATTCAATAAGTATACGGTGAAAAACACATACTAAGATTAGTTAACGCACCAATCACACAATTATCACACACATACTCACTGACACGAAACACCATCACAATCACATACGGTTCACCCTAGAACCCGATTCCCGTCAGAATCTAGATAAGATATATACGTTCCTATGAACTACAACTTATCTCCACACGACTTCCACATAGAGTCCGGACAAGACTAGGTACCCATCATGGATTCCCACCTAGCTCGTCTCCACATAACATGACACAAATTATGCACAGTATAATAATTATTCAAGTATAATTTCATGATCATCAATGATCACACACGAGCCACATGCTCACTGTAATTCTCT
This sequence comes from Lathyrus sativus, assembly GCA_963859935.3. Lineage (NCBI taxonomy): Eukaryota > Viridiplantae > Streptophyta > Magnoliopsida > Fabales > Fabaceae > Lathyrus > Lathyrus sativus. The sequence continues at coordinate 441,456,105 of OZ012737.1, forward strand.
CTGGAATTACCACCATCGCTCAAGATCGTCCACACAACGACAATTTTGGCGCACAAGCATCAAACACGTCTCATAAAGACAATCATATAAAATTCCATGTTTTATCATATTATCTATCATTACTAGTTCCTTTATGTTCAATCATGTCACATTAGTCTTACGTATCAAGGTAAATTGCATCGACGCGAAATCGAGACAAAAATCGCAAAATTCGGGAAAATTGCACTACAGCCCTGCCCCATACGCGTATGGCTAGCTTCCCCTGCCCCAAGACTGCGTATCATACGTGTATGGCCTCACTGCCCAAGCCTCTATATGCGTATTACCTTGGCTCTTACGCATATGGCTAGAGAGGGTTTCCCTCTCAAAATCCCTTCGAAATCCCCATACGCGTAATGGCTAGCCCATACGCGTATGGCTTCCCCCAAAGCTACCCCTACGCGTACTTACCCTGCCATATGCGTATGACCACCCCACCATACGCATACTAGAATATGTCCATGCTGGATCTGGGGACAAGGCACGTATGCTACACATGCGGTCTCTGGGAGTGTCCCCCATACGCGTATGATCTCCCCCATATGCGTATGGCCAATGAGCATGCAAAAATTCCAGTTTTTCATCTACACAAATTCTCTCACAATGGATCCACTCCAGCACCTAAATTAGATCCAAAACACTCTTCTATACCAATTTATCATCCATAATTCCATTCTATCTAATTATTCTATCATTCTATCAAGATTATTCATCACGTAACTCTAATTTCGTCATCTTCTACATCTCATAATTTTACAGATCTGCAACATGGTAACACACAAAAAAAGTCCATAAATTCCCATGAATTCATATCAGTATTACTACAACAAATACAAATTCATACCAGTATCATCACAACAACATGAATTTCACAACATTCACACGGTTATAGAATCAAGAAATACAAGAAAAGGAATATGCACGAAATCCTAAGAGGGAAAGGAACACTCACTACCATCTCCTGTTATTATCATCATTAATGAACCCCATTCTCCCCCTTACCTGAAATCTGAGATTGATCCTTCAACAATGGTGGAAAATTCCTCTTCTTTTCTAGCCCTAGCTTTCCTTCTCTCTTTTCACGTAAAACTAGAATTGACTGTAACTCCTTCACTAATTATTCTAATTAGGTTTTACCTCTTAATTATTTTACTAATAATAATAATAATCTCAATAATAGTTCCAATAATAATAATAGTTTAAATAATTATAACAATATTAATATTAATAATAATAATATTAATATTAATACAACTAATATTACATTTATGTATTGCCTCCTTATTCATATCATACTACCATATTATCCTAGCCTTTAACTTCGACTAAGCCATTCTACGAAGCTCTCTCACTCCCACCTAACACACCTATCCTTAAACAAGACAATAAAATCACAAAAAATACACAAAATGATTATGACACGACTAAATAATTAAATAGGGTGTTACAACTCTCCCCCATTTAAAATGTTTTCGTTCTAAAAAATGTACCTGATGAGAACAATTTCGGATACAAATATCACATCCTGCTATCCAATTCTCAGGTCACACTTCCTCCCGCAGCTTCTCCCTAAGCTACTCTCACCAAAGGAATATCTTTTCCCCTTAGCTGCTTCATCTTTTGATCCTCGATCCTTATCGGCATCGCATCCACGACAAGATTATCCTGAATTTGTACTTCATCCCTCTGAAGCACATGGGATGGATCACCAATATACTTTCAAAGTTGCGACATATGAAACACATCATGCAAATTCTAAAGTTCGGGTGGCAGTGCCACTCTATAAGTACAATTACAAATCTCTGCAAAATCTGATACGGTCCAATAAACTTTGGATCCAACTTCTTCAATTTTAACGCACGACCAACATCACTCACAAGATTGACCCTCAGAAACACATGGTCACCCTCGCTGAACTCTAAGTCTTTTCTCCTATTATCATGATAGCTTTTCTGCCTACTCTAGAATGCCTTCATTTTCTCTCTAATCATCTAAATTATCTCAGTAGTCTGTTGCACAATCTCAGGTCCAAGTACAGTACTCTCGCCCGACTCATACCAACATAGAGGCGTCCTACACCTCCTACCGTATAATTCTTCAAAAGGCGCCATCCTGATACTAGAATGGTAATTTTTATTGTAAGTAAACTCAATTAGCAGCAAATGAGTATCCCAAGCACCTCCCTGCTCGAGTATACAAGCTCCTAACAAGTCTTCCAGTGACTGAATAGTCCTCTCAGACTGTCCATATGTATGTGGATGATAAGAAGAACTCAACTTCAAACTAGAACCCAAAGCATTCTACAAGCTCTCCCAAAATCCGAAAGTAAACCTCGGGTCTCTTTCGAACACAATGCTCTGCGGAACCCCGTGCAACTTCACTATTCTCCTCATATAAATATCTGCTAACTTTGCCAAAGGAAAACTGATGTTAATCGGTATAAAATGTGTTGATTTCGCCAGTCTATCCATAATTACCCAAATAACATCAAAGCCTCTCGCCGTATTTGACAACTCAGTCACAAAATCCATCGCAATATTATCCCACTTCCACTATGGTATTTCCCTTGGTTGCATCAGACCAAAAGGTTTATGATGTTCCATTTTTGACTTCTGGCAAGTCAAACAAGCATACACAAATCTAGCTATGTCTTTCTTCATACCCAGCCACCAAAAAAATTTCTTAAGATACTGATACATCTTCGTAGCTCCAGGATGAATACTCAAGCTACTCCCGAGACTTTCCTTTAGGATCATTTTTCTCAATTCAGAATTATCCGACATACAAATTCTGTCTCTAAATCTTAACACACCAAAATCATCTACTTTAAAGTCACCATCTGCATCCGACCCCCCACGCGGTCATCAAATTCACCAGCTTTAAATCAAGTTTCTGACTCTTTCTAATCTCACTAAGGAATTCATTATTAACCTTCAACATACCCAACATCACACTCTCATGAGTCAGTTCAAACATTATGCTCAAGTCTCTAAATTTATCAATTAAATCCAACTCTCTAATCATCAACGTTGACATGTGGATTGTCTTCCGACTCAAAGCATTCGCCACAACGTTAACTTTACCAGGGTGGTAACTCAAGCTAAAATCGTAGTCCTTCAAGAATTCCAACCATCTCCTTTGTCTCATATTCACCTCTTTTTGGTCAAATAAATATTTTAAACTTTTATGATCACTAAACACTTCAAACCTCGACCCATACTAGTAATGCCTCCAAATTTTCAACACAAAAACCACTGCAGCTAACTCAAGATCATGAGTAGGATAATTCCTTTTGTGTACCCTCAATTGTCGGGAAGCATAAGCCACGACCTTACCATCTTGCTTCAATACTCCGCATAATCCTATTTTAGACGCATCACAATATACCACAAAAGGTTCATCTGAATTTAGTAGAATCAACACTGGTGCTGTAGTCAATCCTTCTTCAATCCTCTGAAACTCTCTTCACAAAAAATATCCCACATAAAGACCTGGTTATTTCTAGTCATCTGAGTCAGAGGAAGTGCCAAATTAGAAAACCCTTTGATAAACTTGCGGTAATAACCTGCCAAACCCAAGAAACTCCTAATTTCCATCACTGATTTCGTAGGTTCCCACTGAAGTACAACACTTACTTTGGATATATCCACTGCAATTCCATCACCATAAATAACATATCCCAGAAAACTCACCTCATGCAACCAAAACTCACATTTTGAGAGTTTTGCAAACAACTTATTATATTTCAACACTTGCAATGCAATCCTTAGATGCTCTGCATGGCCTCATTCCGACTTGGAATAAATCAAAATGTCATCAATAAAAACTACTACAAACTGATCCAAAAGAGCATGAAAGATACAATTCATGTACTCCATAAATACGCCTGGCACATTAGACACTCCGAACGACATCATATCATATTCTTAATGTCCACATTGAGTCCTGAAAGCCTTTTTCTGAATGTCATCTTCTTTCACCCGAATCTGATAAACACCAGATCTCAAATCAATTTTACTAAAAACATGAGCTCCCACGAGTTGATCCACCAGATCATCAATTCTTGGAAGCGGATATTTGTTCTTGATGGTAACTTTATTCAGTTGACGATAATCAATACACAAACTCATACTACCATCCTTCTTTTTAACTTACAACACTAGTGTTGCACCCCAAAATTTGCCTAACCTTTTTCCTTCCCTAGCTTATGTTTCATTGCATTCACCATAACATTAGCATTAACATTATATTGACATGTGTGCAGGAGATCAATAGGTGTGCTTATTAAGAAAGAGCTATCACAGATTATAAGGCTATTCAGCAATCCTCATTCAAGTCTTCAAGGGTTGATATCCTCATCAAAGAAGTCAAAGATCCCCAAAGAAGTGGGTGGTTACATATATGCTTGTCTCCTAACTTGAAAGGCATGGGAGATCATCAGATGATGTTGAATCCATTTATGTGGAACTAGAGAATTGAGAGGGCTTATAAGATGTCTTGAGAGTCATTATGGAGCTTAGACAAGTCACTATGCAAGATACAAGAAGCTACAAGCAAGAGTGGTGAAATTAAGGTTTTCATCTGGTCAACCCTAAGTCAATAGTTGAATTGGAGGAGGTTGAGACATAATTCCAAGGCCTTGTGATCAAGAGATGATGTGTTGAGACACATGTGAGATGATTCAAATATTAATTCATCAATATTCAAGAGTGTGAGGAGTTCCTAAGCTAGGGTTTCTAAGCTTGACAGTGTAAAATCCCCTGGTTTAGTGCCTAACTTCAAGACCACATAGGTCAAGATGTAATTCTCATCTCATCTGGGCACAAACATGAATGTTGTAGAGCATGTTCATAGATTTCTTTTGAGTACTAGAAGTCCTTGATAGGGTTTATAGAACTCAAGTTATGAGGCAGACAAGATATAGGTCATCAGATGAATGTGATTTTGGTGCTTGACAGTCAACCAACTTCCATGCCATTTTTGACCTAGAAGGAGGTCTCACCTATCCTTGACCCAAACATGAATGTTGTTCCTTATCTTATTATCTTTCCAAAAAGTGCTAGAAGTCCATGATTGGATTTTTAGAACTCAAGATACATTGCTTGCAAGACAGGGGTATTTTGGGAAGTTGAGATTATATGTCATTTTGGATTATAGGTCCATTTCACCATCTTACATGCCTCAAATGGAAATTTCTCCAGCTTGAAACTTGTTCAAAATGATGTTATTTATCCAACCAACCACCAAGAATTCATTGAGATGGATTGTAAGGAGGAATAGTAGAAGAAAATTCCACAAAAAGAGCTTTAAAAGCATTAAAAGGTCAAAATTCAAAATAAATTTAAATTGGATGATTCCAAGGAAAGTTTGTGCATTTTTTGATTGCAAAATATATTTTAAGAACAATGGCTTTATTAGATTTGGAAATTAAGGTCATTTACTTGGACATTTCATGGATTTCTTAAGCTTTAAGAAACACATCCAATACACACCATTGATCCAATTCAAGGAATCAATCCAAGCCCTTCATGTTCACCATACCATAAGCAAGTGAATTGGACAGATTTGAAGCTCATGACAAGGCATTTTCGTGGACATGGCAAGTTGCAAAAGTGAAGAAAAGTGAAAAATGGAATTGGACTTTGTGGGCCATGATTGGGCCTGAACTTGATCCAAATGAGTTCTATATAAGATTTGGATCATGAACAGATGAAGGGGATTAATTTTGGTGGGAAAAACAGTTACAAGAAGTTGGAGAAGCAAGCTTGAGAGTGAGTTTCGAGTTTCAAGATTGGAGCTCTTTCAAGGAAAATCAAGGTTCAAGGAAGCTCTATCCTCAATCATAGAGTGTTTCTGCATTTGTTTGAGCAAGCTTCATCACAATTTCGTGCCTCCATAGAAGCTTCTTGACAGGTTCTTTCTTTTCCAAAATTTCTTAAGTTATGAGGAATTAGAGTAGATTATGCATGTGGTTAGGATCAATGAACTTCCTAGATGAATTTAGGATGAGATTTGTGGCTGTTTGTAAGAAATTTTGTTGATACACCATTTCTTTGTGGCTTCGAATAGGCCTTATTCTTGAGTGCAAATGAAAACAAATTATGTCAGGTTGTTCAGCATGGAGAGAGGAAGAGAATGATACCGGTTTTGTTGTGTTTAGTGAGAGTTTGAAAACGAGCCACTGTAGCACTCGCCGGAGAAGACGACCGGAGTCTTCTCCGGCCACCACCTGATGCTTTCCCTCTCATTTGATGATTTGAATGAAGGAGATGACTCTCTGACCGTTAGATCGTGTGACTTTGTGGACTTAATAGGATTTGCATACTTCTGGATTGAATGATTGAGATTAAGACACACTGTATGTGTTAGTCAACCAAGAACCACTGAACCATCCTCAAAACACGCCGTTTCATTTAGGGCTTCACAGTGCTCGCGTGGCGCACTCTAGATCCTTGGATCCTTTGACTGGTAGTTAGATCCATTGGTTGTGTTATTTTCTAGCTTTTCTATTTTCTTTTATTCATTTCCTTATTTTCTTTTATGTTTTGTTTGTTTTTAATTCATAAAAAATAGATAAAATTGTCAAATAATTCTGAAACAAATCATGGATGTTCATAATCATTTTCTTTAATTTATTAAACCATTTATTTTCATTTTTTATGTATTTTCCATGTAATAGAATTTTTCCATTTAATTAGTATTTTAATAAATGTAAAAAATGCATGTTGTTCTTGCTGATTTTAGTACTAGGTCATAGTTATGATTTAAGACCTATGTTTTTGCTTGATAGCTTTAGACTCCTTGAGTGAGTTGTGTGATTTTTCCCCTGATTTTTAGATGCCTTTAGACATAGGTTTGAACCATCTCTTTATGACCTTCCCAATTTGAACTTCTCTAGCACACATCTAGGTTTAACATTAGGTTGATACCCTTAAACTTAGATTTTTGATCTAAGATTTTTACCACACCTTCCTAACACCCTTAGGGACCTTTGGATTTTTTATTAGAATTTTTAGGATACATTTCCTTTTTTACTTGGATTTTACATGTTGGTTGTTTTTAGGTGTTCCTATTTTAGCTTTCCCTTTAGTCTTGCCACTTAGTGACCTTAGTTGCAAACTTTAGGCGCCCAATCTTTCCATTATACCTTAGTTCATAGATTGATATATCTGTAGGTTGGTCCTCAAACATTTAATATACCATTAAGCTTCCTTTAGGTTTGATTTCCTTAGAGCTAAACATTGAAGGTTTTCTTTAGAAATTTTAGGTGAATGATTTCTCCTCTTAGGTGTTTTGCTTTACTTGCATTTCATCTTTCCACTTCTTATCCTATGATTCAAGGTTCTTTAATGGGATCCTAGTCCTTCCTTTGCAAGGACTAAAGGCATACCATGAGGATAAAACCTTTGAGGATACAATCTTTGATGATTGGTTGAGTGTCATAATGGATACCTTTGGTATACATCATGCTTCCCATCATCCCTCCAATACTCTCTTCTTCATGAATGATTAGTTGTTTTCTATGATGAATTAGGATAGTTGCATGAGTAGATACTCTAAGTTTAGATGCATGACTGCATTAAAGGTCGAGACGCGCTTGTGGCGGGCGATGCCCCACACACTTTTCCTCCCTTTGCTTGTTTGTTATTTTCCTTTTGTAATTGCCCATGTTTGCATTGAAGGTCGAGGCGTTCCTCCCTTGCTTGTACTGCTGCATAGCATATGCATTTGTGCTTATTTCTTTAGCTTGATGGCTTTATTCTTTCAATTGCTTAATGATTTTTGCTTTGTCTCTGTTTCCCTTTGCCATGTTCCTTTAGGATCTCTAACCTCTCTTCTTCAAGAGAGGTTATGATAGACATAAGGATTAATCCATGCATGATAACATTAGGGTAGACTCCCTTTCAACCTCAACATTAGGGCCATATTGCATGATAACAGTAGGTTTCTTGATAGTTTCCCCCGTAGAGTCCTTCTCTTTTCTCATCTTCAAACAAAATCAAGACACGTAATAAAGGTTAAGGAGTATCGTGCGTTACGAGCCTTAAGCTACTTAGGAAATGATTGTTGGAGGGTTTCCCTCTAATGATCAGGATGTTTAGCATGGTACCCTTTAGGTGACATGCGACGCATTCACTCCTAGGTCATAGTCTCTAGTGCGGTATGAATTACAAACATTCATAAAAAATACTTCTTCCGATAAAACACAAAAACGAACATTCAAACTCCTTTTGCCCCGTGGGCCCTTAATTCAAGGAAAACCTTTTCTGATGAAAAGAGTGTTGTTAAGCTTCGGTTCTACCGCAAACAGACGTTGTCCCTAACTGGCCAGGCTGGGGCTGGTAATGGCACTACTGGAGTTGCTGTTGGTAACATGGGCGCGAGCGGTAACAACGCTGCTGTCAATGCTGGTAACACTGGAGTGGGAAACTTTCAGGGACCCGGAGCTACGGGAATCGTCATTGGAAATGGCCACCAATATTGGAATGAGGATCGTTAAGACGACGTATTCTCGATGAAAGGAGTCGAGGGTGAATTGACTGCTGAAGCTCAATTAAGGTTCAAAGCACTCGAAGACAAGATGAAGAGTTTTGAAAACTTGAATTCCATGGGCCTGGACATGGGCAAGCTGGGGTTCATTGCCGATCTCAAGGTACCTCAGAAGTTCAAGGTACCCGACTTCCATAAGTACAAAGGCACTACCTGTCCCCGTGTTCATCTGAAATCCTTCTACAGAAAGATGTCAGTGTATTCCGACGATAAGAAATTGATGATGCACTTTTTCCAAGACAGCCTTTCAGGACCTTCGCTTGAATGGTATATGGGCTTGGAGCCCACAAGTGTACATAGTTGGAAGGAACTTGCTGAAGCATTTGTGCGCCACTATCAATACAATAGTGACTTAGCGCCTAATCGTGTCCAATTACAAAATCTGTCTCAGAGGAACAATGAAGGTTTCAAAGAGTATGCGCAGCGCTGGCGTGAGTTGGCTGCCAGAGTTCAACAGCCGATGGTCAAACGTGAACTGGTAGACTTATTTGTGGCAACATTACCAGAGGTTTATTATAAGAAACTGATCAGCAAAATGTCAGGGAGTTTCTCCGATCTCATAATCACTGACGAACGTGTGGAAAGCGGGATCAAAATTGGTAAGATTCTAGGCGGAGATTCATCATTAGCCGGAGGAGGAAAGAAAGCTTTCAGTGGTAAGAGAAGAGAATGTAAAACCAGCTCAGTGTCTAATGCTCGGGGAAAAGGAAAGGTTCAGCGTCAGTAGGTCGCTAGTATTACTATTCCAGCCGTTCAGCAGCCTCCACAACAGCAGTAGCCGCACCAGAACCAACAAGGGTATCGAAAGTACCAGAGTAAAGGGTCGTTGGCAAATCGCCACCTTGAGACTCCACCAATGTCATACGCTTAATTGTTGCAGACATTGCTTCACATGCAACTTATTCAAAAAAGGACTTTGGCTCCCTTGACAGGGGCACCTCCAGCGGGGTACGATGTAAACACAAGATGTGACTTTCACTCAGGGGTACCAGGCCATACGATTGAAAATTGTAAAGCGTTTAAGCATAAAGTCCAAGACTTGGTTGACGCCAAGATAATAAATTTCTCTAATGAGATTCTGAATGTTCTGAAGAACCCAATGCCTAACCATGGGGGATCCGGGGTTAGCGCGATCCTTGAAGAGGAAGACTCGGATTTGGTGACTAATGTCAGAGACCTGAAAACACCGCTTGGCTTCGTTAAAGCTAAGTTGGAGAAGAAAGGTATATTCTCGGGCTGCGGGAAATTCTGCATGGGATGTGCATATCACTCAGACGATTGTGACCAGTTGATGGAGGGAACCCAGAGCCTGATGGATGAAGGAATTCTGCAATTCAGTCGGAAAGCTGAGAATAAATCAGGGGAAGTAGTACTCAAACAAAAGGATGAGGTTGCCACTATCACCATCCCCTACAAGAAAATTACCATTTCGGCATCAAGGCCACCTACGATCACCATAACAAAGGCGGGCCCTATACCGTTCGAGAGTACCAATGTTGTCCCATGGCATTATGCAGCTGAAGTTTATTGCAACAGGCAGAAAATAGATTTGAAGTTCCCACCGGTTGAAACTGTGGATAATCTGGTCGGATCTGGAGGGATAACTCGTAGCGGAAGAGTGTTTTTGCCGCCAGAGATTGTGGCTGACAGAGCTGACGAAGCTAGCAAGGGTAAAGGTAAGGTCGCCGAAGAAACCTCCCGTGAGGTAGGGAAAGACCTGCTTGTGAAGGATGTCGAGGAATTTATGAGGTGGATTAAGAAAAGCGACTATAAGATAGTTGATCATCTTCATCAGACGCCGTCAAAGATCTCGATTCTGAATTTGCTGTTATGCTCTGAGGCACACCGCAACGCCTTGCTGAAGGTCTTGAATGCGGCCTATGTACCGCAAGAGATCTCTGTCAACCAGCTCGAAGGAGTGGTTGCTCACGTCAACGCTGGAAATGGATTAGGGTTTACCGACTTAGAGCTAACGCCGAAGGGAGAAACCACAATAGTGCGTTGCACATATCGCTGGAATGTAGGGGAACCGTTATGTCACACGTGCTTGTAGACACAGGCTCGTCTTTGAACGTTTTACCGAAGAAAGCGCTTATGAAGTTGGAAACTCGTGGCTTGATTTGTACACCCAGTGACCTGGTTTTGAAGGCTTTCGATGGGACTAAGAGGTCCGTCTTTGGAGAAGTAACTCTACCCATTCAGGTTGGGCCAGAAACCTTTGATGCGGTCTTTTATATTATGGATATCCAGCCCGCGTACAGCTGCCTATTAGGCCGACCTTGGATCTATTCTGCTGGCGCACTGACTTCCACATTGCACCAGAAACTGAAGTATAATGTGGGTGGTAACATCATAACTGTTTCCAGAGAAGAGGACATCATGGTGAGCCATTTGTCGTCTTTTAAATACGTCGAAGTGGATGGCGAGATCCACGAAACTTTTTGCCAGGCGTTCAAGGCTGTTGAAGTTAAAGATCTGACTCCGATGATGAGCAAGATGTCTGAGATGACTCTCTCTTCCTTCAAGGAAGCTCAAGCTGTGGTCCAGTCCGGTATGGCCCAAGGCTGGGGAAAAGTACTAGATATTCCTAACAAGCAAGGTAAGTTTGGGTTATGATATCACCCTTCTTCTACTGGCTCATCCTCACAGAGTGCACCGTGCTTCAAAGGGCCGATTCAGTTCACAAAAGGGGGAGTAATCTTTGAGCAGATTAGTGTTGTGTCTGAAGACGAAGGAGATAGCGGTTGCGACTTGGACTCGTGGATCCAGCCGTCGAAGCCAGGCCAGAGCCTCAGCAATTGGTCCATTCAGGATTTCATCCATGTGACCAGCAAAGAGTAATGATTTACTTTTTCCAATTATTGTACAACCCTATGTCCTACCCGGGGCATAGCAGTTTTATTGTCAAGGCCTTGTTTGATTATGTATGTACATTTTACCAATAAATCAAAATGCGTTTTCCTTGCACTCAAATTTTGTGATCCCTGTTATTCCTGTTTTGCTTTTGTTTTAAAAAACAATAAAATGACGATGTGGTTTGTGCTGACCTGCACATCATTTTCATGCTTAACCCTTTTCATTGCAGGATTCATACTACAGGTGACACCTATTCGGGTCCTTCCATGACTCACTTCAACTTTGATTCCCCGATCTATCAAGCTGAAGAAGAGATTGACGAAGAGGAAGACCTTCCAAAAGAGTTGGCCCGACTGTTGAAATAGGACGAGAAAATCATTCTGCCTCACGAGGAAGATATTGTTATCATCAATCTGGGTTCTGAAGAACTTGTTAGGAATGTCCGAGTAGGGGCTGCGTTACAGAGCGATGTCAAGCAAAGGTTGGTCGAGATGCTTCGAGAGTATAGTGACATATTTTCTTAGTCGTATGAAGATATGCCCAGACTAGACACGGATATAGTGGTTCATCACCTACATCTGCGCGAAAAGTGTCCCCCGGTTAAGCAGAAGCTTAGAAGGACAAGACCAGATATGGCTGTTAAAATCAAAGAAGAAGTTCAAAAGCAGCTGGATGCTGGCTTTTTATCAGTCACTACTTACCCACCATGGGTCGCCAATATAGTACCTGTACCAAAGAAGGATGGTAAGGTGCGGATGTGTGTTGATTATCGGGATTTGACTAAGGTGAGCCCTAAAGACGATTTCCCGCTCCCTCATATTAACGTATTGGTCGATAATACGACTCAATTTTCCGTGTTTTCGTTCATGGATGGATTCTCCGGTTATAATCAGATCAAGATGGCGCCGGAAGACATGGAGAAAACCACATTCAATACACCATGGGGGATGTTCTGCTATAAAGTGATGCCTTTCAGCCTGAAGAACGCAGGGGCAACTTACCAGCGGGCGATGATCACTTTGTTTCATGACATGATTCATCATGAGATTGAAGTCTATGTTGATGATATGATAGCAAAGTCCCAAACGGAGGAGGGACACCTGGTCAATCTGCTGAAGTTATTTGAGAGGCTTAGGAAATTCAGGCTGAGGCTGAATCCTAACAAATGTGCTTTCGGAGTACGATCCGAAAAACTACTGGGGTTTATTGTGAGCAAAAGAGGCATCGAGGTCGATCCTGCCAAAATAAAAGCAATACAAGAAATGCCAGCGCCTAAAACAGAAAAAGAAGTTCGTGGATTCCTGGGGAGATTAAACTACATTGCTCGGTTTATATCTCAGCTCACGGCCACGTGTGAACCGATGTTCAAACTACTGAAAAAAGATCAGACGATTATCTGGAATGACGACTGCCAGAGGGCATTCGACAAGATAAAACAGTATCTGCAGGAGCCCCCTATTTTGATACCCCCAGTTGCCAGAAGACCTTTGATAATGTACTTGACAGTTCTGGAGAATAGCATGGGTTGCGTTCTCGGTCAACACGACGAGACTGGCAGAAAGGAGCATGCCATTTACTACCTGAGTAAAAAGTTCATAGATTGTGAGTCCCGTTACTCAATGCTGGAGAAAACGTGTTGCGCACTCGCGTGGGCTGCCAAATGTTTACGACAGTATATGATCAATCATACAACCATGCTAATTTCGAAGATGGATCCGATCAAGTATGTCTTCAAAAAGTAAGCTCTTTCAGGGAGGATTTCCCGATGGCAAATGGTGCTGACAGAATACGACATCCAATACGTATCTCAGAAGGCCATCAGAGGAAGTGTTATGTCAGAATACCTCGTCGAGTAGCCAATCGAAGACTATCAGCCTATGAAATTTGAATTCCCTGATGAAGATATCATGTTCCTCAAGATGAAGAATTACGATGAACCACTACCCGACGAAGGACCAGAGCTTGTCTCTCAATGGAAATTAATTTTTGATGGTGCAGCTAATTCGTATAGAAGTGGAATTGGGGAAATCATTACGACTCCCCACGGGTCTCACATCCCATTCACTACCAGATTAACTTTCCCGTGCACCAACAATGAAGCGGAGTATGAGGCATGCATCATGGGTTTAGAAGAAGCCATTGATATGAGGATCAAGAACCTTGATGTATATGGTGACTCAACGCTTTTTGTCAACCAGATCAAAGGAAAATGGGAGACCACGCAGCCGAACCTGATCCCGTACATGAATTATGCCAGAAGGCTGCTTCCATTCTTCGATCGAGTGGAGCTTCATCATGTGCCGAAAGTTGAAAATCAGATGGCTGATGCCTTAGCCACGTTGGCTTCAATGTACAAAGTTAATTTTTAGAATGAAGCTCCGAGGATTATCATATCCCACCTCGATAGGCCTGCATTCGTTTTTGCAATTGAGGAAGCCTCTGATGGCAAGCCATGGTTCTATGATATCCAGAATTTCCTTATGACTAAGGAGTATCTAGTGGGCGCGTCAACCCAGGATAAGAAGACTTTGAGGAGGCTGTCTAGAAATTTCTACCTCAATCCTGATGGAGTTCTGTACAAAAGAAATCACGATCTAGTGCTACTCAGATGTGTGGACGAGAGAGAAGCAGGATTTCTTATGGAAGAAGTCCATGAAGGCACATTTGGTACGCACGCCGGCGGGTATGCTATGACTCGAAAAATACTACGTGCTGGGTATTATTGGCTAACGATGGAGTCGTATTGCTTCAAATTCGCGAATAGGTTCCATAAATGCCAGATTTATACAGATAAGATTCATGTGCCGCCGTGCCCGTTGAATGTCATGTCCTCTCCTTGGCTGTTCTCCATGTGGGGCATTGATATGATTGGCAAGATCGAACCCACTGCATCTAATGGACATCGCTTCATTTTGGTGGCTATTGATTACTTCACCAAGTGGGTAGAGGCAGCGTCGTACGCTAACGTTACCAAGCAGGTGGTAGCGTGATTCATAAAGAGGGACATTATCCGTCGATACGGAATTCCCGAGCGAATCATTACTGATAATGGTTCGAATTTGAACAACAAGATGATGAAGGAGTTATGCTAGAACTTCAAGATTGAGCATCACAATTCTTCTCCATATCGTTCGAAGATGAAGGGTGCTGTTGAGGCAACTAATAAGAAAATCAAGAAGATTATGCAAAAGATGGTTGTCACCTACAAATATTGGCATGAGATGTTGTCATTTGCCTTGCACGGTTACCGTACCATGGTACGCACATCAACCGGGGAAACTCCTTTCTCGTTGGTATACGGTATGGAAGCGGTCCTACCGTTGGAAGTCGAGATTCCCTCTTTGCGAGTTCTGGTCAACGTGAAGCTCGATGAGGCAGAATGGGTAAATAACCGATTGAATCAACTCAGCCTGATGGATGAGAAGAGATTAGCATCGATTACATATGGGCGGTTGTATCAGAGCCGGATGAAGAAAGCTTACGATAAGAAGGTACGTCCTCGTAGATTTCATACGGGTGATCTCGTCCTGAAGAAGATTCTTCCACCGCATTCTGATCACAGGGACAAATAGACTCCTAACTACGAAGGTCCATATGTCGTCAGCAAGGTCTTCTCGGGAGGAGCCTTACTGTTGTCTACGATGGACGAAGAAGATTTCACGTCCCCTGTGAATGCGAACGCAGTTAAAAAATACTTTGCTTAAAATGACCTGCTGGAAAGAAAAAAGAATATCCAGGCAAAAATGGGGCATCCTGGCAAACCAGAAGGTTCGAGAAAAAGTTAGGGATATAAATGAAAAAAATGTACACCCGCAAAGTCGAAAACCTGGAAAGGCGGCTGTTGCAAAAAAGGGTATCCCGGTGGATCGAAAACCCGAAAGGGTGGTCCAGGCAAAACTTAGGGACTGGAAAAGTAAATGATTGCGTTCCACGTGCGAAATTTCATTACCTAGTGGTTTGGGAAGACCTGAGGGCCGTTTATCCAAGGCAATCTCTTCTGAAGAAGAAACGTCAGAGAAGTATCGAAGTCAAGTGAGTCATGAAGGGATCAACTCATGGTGTTCGTCTGCACCATATCGCCGACATTTGTATATACTGATGTATTTTTTATGTTTGAACTTTGTAGCTTCCTCATTTCAGGAGCTCGCATCTGTTGTAAAACATTTTGACTATTTACAGGATCATTTATCAATGAACATATACTATTCAGTATTTCGTTTGTTTGATGTTTGCTTGATGCATTTATCTGTTTTGTTTGCGGGAAAAAATGCCCGATGTTTTTGTTAAAATGCGCATACATAAACTTGCAGGCCTAGGCCGATAATGGTTAAAGCATTGAATTGCTCAAACAAAATCACAGATGATAACCTCGATAGGTCCCTTTGTGAAGGGTATCTTGTATGTTTGCTCATTTTGCAGGGTTGTGACCTTCGAAGCAGTTTGCCAGAGATATGTCCTTGACAGGAACGTCATATTTCCAGCTGAGCCGTGCGCAGCAACTCCTCTCTAACGGGTCTCCCCAGTGATTTCCCAAGCAGATCAGATGATCGTGTTTTCATCGACCGGTGCACATTCAATCCCCTTAGAGCACAGGTTTGAAGCCTACCCTCCAACAAGTCGATCAGGGCAAGGAAGTGAAGTCTCTCCCCAACAGGTTGCCAGGTCTTGACTTCTCCTCAAAGTCAGAGCACATGACTGTGTCACTAAGCTGTTGTTCCGAGCAGAAGCAACATTCTCTTCGTGGAGAAATCTCCAATGAAGTCGTCGCCAGAAGAACTTAGATATTCTAAGAGGCCGGTCGAGACTTTGTTCCTCGTCAAAGCAGTTAATATCAGTGGTCGATATTGATTCCTTCCCTCAGAGTTGTAGCTTCTCCAGCAGGTGAAAGGAGTTGTGTAGCTGATGCTATGTTCTCCAGCGAAGTCTGTACCTCCAAGGCAGTTATGTCTGTAAAGGCAGTTCGTGGCGTCTTCCCCTCAGCAGGCTCTGATGTGCGTCCCCAGTTGAGTTTGAACTTCAGGTTCTCGTAGAACTTTGTTTCCCAGCGGAAAAGCCGTTCGAGGCTCGTTTTCCCCAGGTTGAGTCCAGTTGATATTGGCATGTTGTATCTCCACAGCCGAGTGGTTACTTCTTCCTTGACAGGATGGTTCTCTTCAGCATTTATTTTGCTGATTTAGTTTCGTAGCATTTTTTGCATGATTGCATAACATCTACCATGAATGTGTAGCATTTCCATTTTGTATGGAGCATTACGCCATAATCAAACATATGCACATGAAACATGAGCTAGGTGGGTACCGTTCTTGTATGCAGGTATTCCTCAGAAGAGTTGTTCAATCAGGATGAGTCCCAAGTCCCCAAAGCGGATTTGTGTGATAGACAAATCTCTTTTTCTCCTCAGAGTAGTGTGGCCGAGACCGCTCTGTGCAAGTGCCTAGTGGTGATGTCAGAAGACTTTATCCCTAACAGGATCGATGGTCAGGTCAAATGAATCCTTTCGACGAGAGGTCGATACTTAACGGAGTAACTTGAGAGAATGCTCCAGAATCCCCAGCGGAGATGCGTCATCCCCAACAAGATTCAAACAGTAAGTTCCGGCTGACGCCCGAGAATTTTCCCTTCGACTTGATGACTAAGTCAGACAGAGATGTCAGGAATTTTCATCCTCAGCGAGTTTCAAACACGAACGTCAGAAATCTCCTTTTCGACTTGATGACTAAGTCAGGCTGACGCCCGAGAATTTCCTTATATGCCCGACGGCATGATCGACATGGATTGTCAAACGTCCAGTGACCTGATGAGTCCGGAAGTGACGTTAAGGATTTATTTTGCTGTGACATAGTATGCCCGACGACATAATCTACCATCCTCCACTAGTTACCGTGTAACCAGCGATCCCTTATTGACTTGGCAATTCAGCCCGACGGAGATTGTCAAGCGTTCCTACGAACCCGAAGAGTCCAGAGGAATTCTTCTGTTGTGACGCAGAGTGCCTGACGGAAAAATCAGCTATCATTCACCAGTTACCGTGTAACCAGTGATTCCTATTGGCTTGATAGCAAAGTTCTATAGCAAAATCAGATGATCATCCTAACGGAGATTTGAGATTAATCGTTCACCAGCAAGTTGTCGTGTGACTATAACTAGAGTTCCAGGGTTTTTCCATCAGAGTACAGTTCGTTTTGCGGTTGGCAAATTTCCGGGTTTGTTGGTATTTAACCGTCTTTTACCTTAATTATTTGAGAGCCGTTCGCTTCTCACCTAGTCAGGTCCAAGCCGTTTGAATAGGGGCAGCTGTTGCACCCCAAAAATTGCCTAACCTTTTTCCTTACCTAGCTTATGTTTCATTGCATTCACCATAACATTAGCATTAGCATTGCATTGACATGTGTGCAGGAGATCAAAAGATGTGCTTATCAAGAAAGAGCTATCACAGATTATAAGGCTATTCAAGAGTTCTCATTCAAGTTTTCAAGGGTTGATATCCTCATCAAAGAAGTCAAAGATCCCCAGAGAAGTGGGTCGTTACATATGTGTTTGTCTCCTAGCTTGAAAGGCATGGGAGATTATCAGATGATGTTGAATCCATTGGTATGGAACTATAGAATTGAGAGAGCTTATAATATGTCTTGAGAGTCATTGTGGAGCTTAGACAAGTCACTATGCAAGATACAAGAAGCCACAAGCAAGAGTGGTGAAATTAGGATTTTCATCTGGTCAACCCTAAGTCAATAGTTGAAGAGGAGGAGGTTGAGACTTAATTCCAAGGCCTTGTGATCAAGAGATGATGTGTTGAGACACATGTGAGATGATTCAAAGATTAATTCATCAATATTCAAGAGTGTGAGGAATTCCTAAGCTAGGGTTTCTAAGCTTGACAGTGTAAAATCCCCTGGTTTAGTGCCTAACTTCAAGACCACATAGCTCAAGATGTGATTCTCATCTCATCTGGGCACAAACATGAATGTTGTAGAGCATGTTCATAGATTTCTTTTGAGTACTAGAAGTCCTTGATAGGGTTTATAGAACTCAAGTTATGAGGCAGACAAGATATAGTCATCAGATGAATGTGATTTTGTTGCTTGACAGTCAACCAACTTCCATGCCATTTTTGACCTAGAAGGAGGTCTCACCTGTCCTTGACCCAAACATGAATGTTGTTCCTTATCTTCTTAGATTTCCAAAAATTCCTAAAATTCCATGATTGGATTTGTAGAACTCAAGATACATTGCTTGCAAGATAGGGGTATTTCGGGAAGTTGAGATTATAGGTCATTTTGGTTTATAGGTCCATTTCACCATCTTACATGCCTCAAATGGAAATTTTTCCAACTTGAAAGTTATTCAAAATGATGTTATTTGTCCAACTAACCACCAAGAATTCATTGAGATGGATTGGAAGGAGGAATGGTAGAAGAAAATTCCACAAAAAGAGCTTTAAAAGCATTAAAAGGTCAAAATTCAAAATAAATTCAAATTGGATGATTCCAAGGCAAGTTTGTGCATTTTTTGATTGAAAAATATACTTTAAGAACATTGGCTTTATTAGATTTGGAAATTAAGGTCATTTACTTGGTCATTTTGTGGATTTCTTAAGCTTGAAGAAACACATCCAATACACACCATTGATCCAATTCAAGGAATCAATCCAAGCCCTTCATGTTTACAATACCATAAGCAAGTGAATTGGACAGATTTGAAGCTCATGACAAGGCATTTTTGTGGACATGGCAAGTTGCAAAAGTGAAGAAAAGTGAAAAATGGAATTGGACTTTGTGGGCCATGATTGGGCCTGAACTTGATCCAAATGAGTTCTATATAAGATTTGGATCATGAACAGATGGAAGGGGATGAATTTTGGTGGGAAAAACAGTTACAAGCAGTTGGAGAAGCAAGCTTGAGAGTGAGTTTCGAGTTTCAAGATTGGAGCTCTTTCAAGGAAAATCAAGGTTCAAGGAAGCTCCAGCATCAATCATAGAGTGTTTCTGCATTGGTTTGAGCAAGCTTCATCACCAGATCGTGCCTCCATTGAAGCTTCTTGACAGGTTCTTTCTTTTCCAAAATTCTCTTAAGTTATGAGGAATTAGAGTAGATTATGCATGTGGTTAGGATCAATGAACTTCCTAGATAAATTTAGGATGAGATTCGTGGCTGTTTGTGAGAAATTTTCTTGATACACCATTTCTTTGTAGCTTCGAATGGGCCTTATTCTTGAGTGAAAACGAAAACAAATTATGTCAGGTTGTTCAGCATGGAGAGAGGAAGAGAATGATACCAGTTTTGTTGTGTTTAGTGAGAGTTTGAAAACGAGCCACTGTAGCACTCGTCGGAGAAGACGACCAGAGTCTTCTCCAGCCACCACCTGATACTTTCCCTCTCATTTGATGATTTGAATGAAGGAGATGACTCTCTGACTGTTAGATCGTGTGACTTTGTGGACTTAGTAGGCTAATCAAACGAGCGTGAATTGATCTCAGATAGTTTGACTAGGGTTTGATTACGTGGCATGGCATAGATCATACGATTTGCATACTTCTGGATTGAATGATTGAGATTAGGACACACCGTATGTGTTAGTCAACCAACAATCACTGAACCATCCTCAAAACGAGCCGTTTCATTTAGGACTTCCTAGTGCTTGCGTGGCACGCTCTAGACCCTTGGATCCTTTGACTAGTAGTTAGATCCATTGGCTGTGTTATTTTCTAGCTTTTCTATTTTCTTTTATTCATTTCCTTATTTTTCTTTTTATGTTTTGTTTGTTTTTAACTCATAAAAAATAGATAAAATTGCCACATAATTCTGAAAAAAATCATGGATGTTCATAAACATTTTCTTTAATTTTGTGAACCATTTAATTTCATTTTTGATGTATTTTCCATGTAATAGCATTTTTCCATTTAATTAGTCTTTTAATAAATGTAAAAAATGCATATTGTTCTTGCTGATTTTAGTACTAGGTCATAGTTATGATTTAAGACCTAAGTTTTTGCTTGATAGCTCTAGACTCCTTGAGTGAGTTGTGTGATTTTTCCCCTGATTTTTAGATGCCTTTAGTCATAGGTTTGAACCATCTCTTTAGGACCTTCCCAATTTGAACTTCTCTAGCAAACATCTAGGTTTAACATTAGGTTGATACCATTAAACTTAGAGTTTTGATATGAGATTTTTATCACACCTTCCTATTTTACTTGGATTTTACATGTTGGCTGTTTTTAGGTGTTCCTATTTAGCTTTCCCTTTAGTCTTGCCACTTAGTGACCTTAGTTGCAAACTTTAGGTGCCCAATCTTTCCATTATACCTTAGTTCATAGATTGATATCTCTGTAGGTTGGTCCTCAAACTTTTAATATACCATTAAGCTTCCTTTAGGTTTGATTTCCTTAGAGCTAAACATTGAAGGTCTTCTTTAGAAATTTTAGGTGAATGATTTCTCCTCTTAGGTGTTTTGCTTTACTTGCATTTCATCTTTCCACTTCTTATCCTATAATTCAAGGTTCTTTCATGGGAGCCTAGTATTTCCTTTGGAAGGAATAAAGGTATACCATGAGGGTAAAACCTTTGAGGATACAATCTTTGATGATTGGTTGAGTGTCATGATGAATACCATTGGTATACATCATGCCTCCCATCATCCCTCAAATACTCTCTTCTTCATGACTGATTAGTTGTTTGCTGCGATGCATTAGGATAGTTGCATGATTAGATACTCTAAGTTTAGATGCATGACTGCATTAAAGGTCGAGACGCGCTTGTGGCGACCGATGCCCCACACACTTTTCCTCCCTTTGCTTGTTTGTTATTTTCCTTTTGTAATTGCCCATGTTTGCATTGAAGGTCGAGGCGTTCCTCCCTTGCTTGTACTGCTGCATAGCATATGCATTTGTGCTTATTTCTTTAGCTTGATGGCTTTATTCTTTCAATTGCTTAATGATTTTTGCTTTGTCTCTGTTTCCCTTTGCCATGTTCCTTTAGGATTTCTAACCTCTCTTCATCAAGAGAGGTTATGATAGACATTAGGATGAATCCATGCACGACAACATTAGGGTAGATTCCCTTTCAACCTCAACATTAGGGCCATATTGTATGATAATAGTAGGTTTCTTGATAGTTTCCCCAGTAGAGTCCTTCTCTCTTCTCATCTTCAAACAAAATCAAAACACGTAATAAAGGTTAAGGAGTATCGTGCATTACAAGCCATAAGCTACTTAGGAAATGATTGTTGGAGGGTTTCCCTCCAATGATCAGGATGTTTAGCGTGGTACCCTTTGGGTGACATGCGACACATTCACTCCTAGGTCATAGTCTCTAGTGCGGTATGAATTACAAACATTCATAAAAAACACTTCTTCCGATAAAACACAAAAATGAACATTCAAACTCCTTTTGCCCCGTGGGCCCTTAATTCAAGGAAAACCTTTTCTGATGAAAAGAGTGATGTTAAGCTTCGGTTCTACCACAAACAGGCGTTGTCCCTAACTGATGGAACTGTAGTATAACCTTACTCGGGTAACAATAATCGAACAAACCTGTATTCCCTTTTATCCCGAACTATGTTCGCTCTGATTTCTCTGACGAGAATACATAGGCACAAGACGGGACGTCTTGGCGAGCAACCTTCCCCCATCATCCGTAGTTAGACGAACTATGTTGACTCTGATTTCTCGTTCCAGACGGGAATACGTAGGCATGGAGCGCGATGCTTTGCCGAGTCACCTTTTTCTTTTCTTTTAAACCTGATCTTGATAGGTAGATAGTTAAACAAACCGTCAGATAAACAAAACAAGCATGGATCCTTTCGAGTACGAAGGACGTGAGGGGTGCTAATACCTTCCCCTTGCGTAACCGACTCCCGAACCCGAGATTTGGTTGCGACGACCTGTCTTTTCCTTTTCGCTAGGTTTCTCCCGTTCGTTTCCTTTCCCTTCCTGTGGGATAAATAATGATAGGCGGAGACTCTTTTATCTTTGCCAACACCTTTTTTCGCAGTAGCGACAACTGGAGCACCCCACAACAACACATTGGGTCTAATAAACTTCTTATCAAGTAATTCTCTGAGTTGAGATTTCAACTCAGCCAATTCTGACGCAGACATTTTGTATGGTGCCATAGATATAAGTCTGGTACCAGGAACAAGATCAATTTCAAATTCCACCTGTCGTTGCGGAGGTAACTCTGAAATATCATCTGGAAACACTTATGGACACTCTTTCACCCCCAGTAACTCATTAATCAACGTTTTAGCCTCAACAGACAACGAGGCAAACACCACAAACATTTTAGATTCGTCCTCTAACAAGACTCTCAATTCCTTGGTAGATATAAAATTAGCCAACTCTTCTTCCTCTAGAGTAAGAAAGAACAACCTCTTCCTGTCGCTACTGTGAAAAAAGGAGCCAACGAAAGATAGAGAGTTGCCACCATTCGTTATTTATCCCAAAGAGAGGGAAATGGAATGATCATAGAAAACCTACGAAAGAGGGAAAAGACAGGACATTGCAACCAAATCTCGGGTTTGGGAGTCGGTTACACAAGGGGAAGGTACGAGCACCCATCACGTCCGTTGTACTCAACGAGATCCATGCTTGTTGTCTAGTCTACGGGTGAAAAACAAACTACCTACGACTGCTATTGCTAAACGGAAAGAAATGAAAGAAACTAAATTGATAGGACATTGCCGTCATATGCCTACGTATTCCCTCGTGCAATGGGAAAGTCAGAGTCAACATAGTTCGGGAAACTACAGGGGGATTGCTTGCCAAGACATCGCGTCTTGTGCCTACGTATTCTCATCTGGTATGAGAAATCAGAGCAAAACGTAGTTCATGCTAACTATGGGAAAATAGGGTGTTCTCAATCACACGGGGCATGAGAAAAGGTAGACAATACTAGCGTACACATTCTAGCAGTTAGGTGTATTACTGCTCGACCATTGAAGACTTAGGCATTACCTGTTTGCGGTAGAACGGGCGTAGTATGTCATTGGTTTAAAGGTACGGATTACCTAAAGGTTTAGAACTACGGGCTAGTATCAATTGCGCTGGAGTAAGAGAAAGGGATATTAGTCGTCAGCGGGAAAGTCTCGATCGCACCGGGCGAGAGAAAAGAGAAGTTAGTTATTAGTGTGCTCGCCAAGACGTCGAGTCTTGTGCCTACATATTCTCATATGACATGAGAAATCAGAGCAGCTGTAGTTCAGCTAACTATAGGAAAGAGGGAAAAGTGCTCGCTAGGATTATCGCAATCCTATACCTACGTACTCTCAACAGATATGAGAGATCAGAGCAGCCGTAGTTTGGCCAACTACGGGAAAACAGGGTGTTCTCAATCACATGAGGGCGAGAGAAAAGGAAGGAACGGACCAAAAACAGTGGGATCTCGTCTTGCAGATACAAAACTTCATCGATCACAGAAAGTCAAAATAAAATCGAGAGAAGAAGAAATGAGGAGAGAAAAAGAGGTGCTCTCGGATCCAACATTATCCATCAACAATTTGATTAATAACGGTTTACGGAGGTCTCGTCATCGACCTAAACAAATGAAAATGGGACAAAATATCCAATAACAAATGAAAAATGGAATTCAACTTCTAAAAGATATAAAATGAAAATCTAAATAGCAAAGTTGATATTAACTTCTAAACAAAATAAAATATAAAATAGTATATACAAACTCTAAAAAAAATAGTATAAAGAAAACTTCTAAATATATATACAAAAACTCTAAAGAAATTAATATAAAATATATAATATATAATATATACATATTAACTAATAATAATATTTAATAATTAATTATAATATGTACAACCTAATTACAATATCAGTAAAAAAATTATATAATAACTAAAATATATAAAAAGAGTTAAGAAATAAAATATATAAAAAAGAAAACAACACATGGGTGGATAGGAAATAGGGGGGCATAAAACAAATGGTATATATTTTTGTTAAATAAAGAAGGGTGACTGATAGTAAAATAAAATGGGCCTCAAACCCATCCCACACATAAAAAACAAAAAAACATGGGAACAAAAGGCCCCAAATTCGGATCTTAACCCCATATTCCAACATCTCCATCAGGTGAAAATAATGGAACCAAAATCACAACGACCTGCGAAGTCCCAACCTTCACTTCTACCGTCAGCAAGGCCAAAAAAAAAAACTCAGGAAAAAGACGGATCGACTTCCTACCATCAATCTGACAAATCTCATATATCTTCACTTCTTTCGTCTCATGTTCGCCTCTTTCCAGATTTTTTTTGGGTAGTTTGATTGAGAGATTTGAAAATGAGTTTATGGATGTGGTTTGAAGATTTATGAACGTTGAAGAAGGTTGGAGTTAGAGTTTGTGTGGATTTGGGTTTGGAAACGTTTGGAGATTTGTGGCGGTTTCAGATTGGATACCGAAAATAAAGGACCGGTTTGAGATTTGTGTGGATTTGGATTGAAAAAAAACTATGAGTTGGAGACTGTTGGAATATCTGGTGGTTGTAGGTTGAATATGGAGGTTTTTCAGGTGGTTGAATGTGTGATGAAGGTGAGGGTTTCAGATGGATTTTTGGGTTTGAAAATGACTAAAGGGGGTTTTAAGTTTAAGTTTTTGATGAAGGTGTTTGTGACAACAGTTTTTGAAAGAGGAAAGTTTTTTGGAGATAGGTCGAGATTCAACCGAGTTTTGGGTCAAAATCCATGGAAGAAGGTAGCCAGGTTCAGGTTTCGTTTTTCCTTCTACTTGTTCATTTCTTTCATATGTTTTCCACCTGTTGGGTCTTGATTTTGAGTTTCTGATCTTGGTTTTGTGTGAACGGTGACGATGGCCGTCGTTGGAGAGTTGGGTCATTTTTCATCTCTAAGTTATGGTTCTGTTTTTGGTGATAAGTGGTTGTGAATTGAGATGTGTCGGTTGAAGGAAATTACGGAAGACACAAGTTAATAATGGATGTTTTTGAACAGAAGTTGGAGAATGGTTTGGAGCTTTATGGAATTTCGAGGATGGTGAAGTTGAAGGAGGGATATAGTGTTTGAAGATGATGGTAGGATATGGTTAAAGGTGAAAAGTATCATTGTGAATGGGTTATGGTGATGAACAATGGAACGGCGGTTGCTGCGTATTTTCTACTGGTTTTTTCAAATGATGATAATGAACAAGAGAATGAAGGGGCGGCTAGGGTTGTTGGCCAAGAAGAAGATAAAAAGTAGTTTATATAGTAGAAACATGACACGTGGCGTGCTTGACCTAATGATGATTTTAACTTAATTGAAATGATTCAACTATTAATTGACAAATGATGCTAATTAATGATAAATGTTAACTCTAAAAACCAATACTAATTAAATGATGACTATTAATAATAAAAACCTAATTAAATCTAAACTAAAGTAATTTAATTTAAATAAAAAACTCTAATATATATTCTTAAAAAAAACTATAACCTAATAATGCTACTTCTAAAAAAAAATACCAAACAAAGAAATAATAATTCTACTTAATTCTAATAAAAATCTAACAACTTAAAAAACTGTTAATCCTATTAATTAATTAAAGTCTATTTTCTAAAGAAATCTATTTTCTAAATAAAAACAACTATTTAAAAATCTATATAAACTAAAAATAAATTTAATATCTAAAAACAAATAAAATGCTATATTAAAATATACAAAAATTATTCTCTAAACAAAAATCTAAATAAAACTAGCAGCTATATTATAAAGCTATAAAAAAACCAAAAACAAGAATAAAATCACAGAAAGCAGTGAAATAAAAACGGAAAGTTCGGGAAAATATCGAAATGCAACTGAAATCAGCAGCGCAGACTGGACCACCAAATGAGAACAAACTCCGCCCGATTTCGATATAAATCTCCTTATTTGAACTGGTTTGAATCGCCTAAAACATGAGCAAAGCGACTGTAATCCCGATAATCCGTTCCGACTGACAAAATGCACAGAATGCGATAAATGATATGCAAATGTAAATGAAATGAAACATAAGCCAAGTTACTGGAAAATGTTGGTCAAATTGTGGGGTACAATAGTTGCCCCTATTCAAACGACATGGACCTGAATGGGTGAAAACCGAACGACTTTCACACAATCAAGGTAAAAGACGGTTGAATATCAAAGAACCCAAAAATTTTCCAATTGCAAAAGTAGAACTGCACACTTGTTTACTGGAATAGAAGCCCCGAAAAAACTGTATCTGATAGTTGCAACTCCAGTAAGCTAACTGATTACCAATTAGAAAGCATCGACACGTAGTCAGAAGAAACATCTGACCTCGCCGTCAGGCATATGTTAAACAAACAGGCATCGAACCCGAAGGTCGGCTCAACACGAAGTTGAGAAGAACATCTAACCTCGCCGTCAGGCATTCGCTAAATAAAAGCGAGCATCGAACCCGAAGGCTGGCTCAACATGAAGTTAAGGAGATAATTCGTTGATTCACAATATGAAAGAAGAATTCCACTGAAGGGATTAAATGAACTTGAATAAGTAAACTCTATTGGGTAGGATGATAAGATGAATACATCTGTCGAAGATCATAATCTGCCGGGGTCTGGATACCACACAGGCGAGAGAAAATTTTGCAATCTGCCAGGGTCTGGATACCATATAGGCAAGATAAATCGTCAGCCAGAGTTTGGATACCATATAGGCAAGATAAATCGTCAGCCAGGGTCTAAATACCTCATATGTTAGGGAAAATTCTATAAGTTAGGGTCTGGATACCACTCAAGCTTAAAGGAGTAAAATGATGTTAATCGGGGTCTGGATACCGCACGGGTGAAAGGAAACATCATGGTTTGCTAGGGTCTTGATACCACATAGGCAAAACAAATCACTGGCCAGGGTCTGGATACCTCATAGGCTCAGGAAATAAACCGGTGGAAGTCGGGGTCTGGATACCACACGGGCTTGAGCCAATAAAACTGGTGAAAGCCGAGGTCTGGATACTGCACGAACTAAAGAGATAAACCGGTGGAAGTCGGGGTCTGGATACCACATGGGCTTGATCCAATAAAACCGGTGAAAGTCGGGGTCTGGATACCGCACGGACTAAAGAGATAAATAAATTGCCGGGGTCTGGATACCACACGGGCGAAAAAGATACATCGATGGAAGTCGGGGTCTGGATACCATGCGGGCTTGCTGAAGCAAATAACAACTGGGGTCTGGATACCACACGAGTTGGTTGAAATAACCGGAGGAAGCCGGGGTCTGGACACCACATGGGCTTACTGAAATGACCGGAGGAAGTCGGGGTCTGTATACCACACGAGCTTACTGAGATAACCGGAGGAAGCCGGGGTCTGGATACCACACGGGCTTACTGAAATGAGCGGAGGAAGCCGGGGTCTGGATACCACACGGGCTTTGAGAAAACCGAAGGAAGTCAGGGTATGGATATCACACAGGCTTACTAAAATAAGCGGAGGAAGCCGGGGTCTGGATACCACACGAGCTTACTGAAATAACCGGAGAAAGCCGGAGTCTGGATACCACACGGGCTTACTGAAATAACCGGAGGAAGCCGGGGTATGGATACCACACGGACTTACTGAAATAACCGGAGGAAGCCAAGGTTTGGATACCACACGGGCTTACTGAAATAACCGGAGGAAGCTGGGGTCTGGATACCACACGGGCTTACTGAAATAACCGGAGGAAGCCGGGGTCTGAATACCACACATGCTAACTGAAATAACATTGTCTGCTGCAGATACACATGAAAACAAAAGGTAACAACCTGGCTTATGTTTCAAACGCACATGTTTGAATATGGCGTAATGCTCCACACGAAATGGAAATTATACGTGTTTGGGAGGATGCTATGCACGATAAAAATGCGAAGGAACCGCTCTAGCAAAATAAATTCTAAAGAGAGGAAACGAAACTCCGCTCGGGATCGACTAGGCACGCCTAGTATAAACGAACTCATGCTGGGGGAAAAAAACCCATGGATGGCCTCCGAGAGAACTTCTGGGTAAAACTGCTCTGCTAAGAGAAAATCCACTCCGTTGGGGATTAAATCAAACTCTACTAAGGAAAATGCCCTAGATGGCCTACCAGAATACAACTCTTTTGGGGAACAAACAATTCGGATGGAGACGACAACTCCACTCTATCGGGGAAATCAACCCTGGATGGCCTGCCAGAATATAACATTCCAGGGAACAATCGACTCTACTAGGGAAGCAAAGAAGACTGTTGAGGAACAGCTCCAATCTGTTGGGGCTTCCACTCTACTAAAGATTGAATCCGCTATCTGCTAGGGACAAGATTTACTGGGAGGTTATCCCACACTTTCTCTTTGCTGAGGATGGAGAGTAACAATCTCTGAGTCAGTCCCACTTTGCGGGGAAGAACACTACTCCGTCAACTTGACTGGGGATTAGGCAATGAGGGAATCAACATCAACCTCTGCTTAGGGAAATGAGAAATAAACTCAACAATATCAACATCCACCTAGGGAATGAGTCAATAACTTAGACTCTAAGGGGAAAAGAGTCAACCATCTAGATTCTGAGGGGAAAGGAGTCAACCATCTAGACCCTGAGGGGAAAGGAGTCAACCATCTAGATTCTTTGGAGAAACAAAACTCTGAATTCGTCCCACTGCTGGGGAAATAAACCCAAATCTGCTTGTCGAAGAAAACATCAATCTTAACCCACTGGGGATGGTCGTACAAATCCATCTGCTGGGGATGGCTCTACTTTGCCGGGGATATCAATCTCGACCTGCTGAGGATAACCTTGATCATATCCTGATAAGGGATAAATGCAACTTCAACTTGCTGCAATCTTAAATTGTTGAGGAGAAACAATCTCAACCTGCTGGGGATAAGCGCACACTATTGCTAGTGAGGTACTCCTGATTTAACAACATCACCCTGGGGGATACAAAATATCAATTATGGAGAATTGAGATTAATCGAGCCTCGTGTCAGGGAATGTGATAGCATGTAAGACATTGGGAATGTTGTGCCAAGTACAGTTGGGCTTTTTGGTTAGGTAGGACGAGGTTTATGGTGATAGGGATTTATTTCTGGTTACCAACGAAAGTGGATTTAAAAGGGAAATACTAGACGATAACTAGCATTCGAGGGTGGACTATTAGACGAGAACTAGTGGCAAAAGGTTAAGTTGTCGGACGAGAATTGACTTCTAGGTTTGGCATCATACGAGAACTGATTTCTGGTTTTCCATACGAGAATTGGACTTTGGAACTGTGTTAGCCAGACGAGAACTGGTTAGACAGTAGGCTAAAGAAAGGGTGACCAGACGAGAACCGGTTTAAAAGCTGACATGTACCAGACGAGAGCTGGTGTTTACTGAAGGGTTGACCAGCCGAGGACTGGTTTGAAGGGTTTTCCAGACGAAAACTGAGTTTTGGAGGTTTTCCAAACGAGAACTGGGCTTTGGAAATGATTTAGGTTACAAGGTTCTGACAGGTAACAGGTTTAGGCTGTAGGATAACGACCCAATGACAGCAAGGCCTTTTCGGAAGGTTCAGGTTATTTGATGGGATAATGGCATGATTCCCCGACACTCAACTCTTGCTGAGGAGAATAAACTCACTTGAACAACTTGCCCCAAGGTAGTTCAACTTGCCCCAGACTGACTTTCGGGAAAGAGTTCAACTTGAGAAGAAAGTAGCTTGCCATGAGACGACCTCGAGATGACTTTCCCTAGAATCTGTACCATGAAATAATTCGTCCTTGATTAAACAACTCTCAGAATGATTAGCTTCAATGTAATCTTGAAGTGGTTTGCCCCTGAATGAGCGTTGAAGCGACTTGACTCGTCCTGAATGAACACTGAAGGGATCTTCCCTCAATCAACAAAATGTCTAGGTGACCTGCCCCTGATTGGTAGAGTCTCAAGGTGATTCACTTCTGATCAACTGCTTCTTGAATGATTTGCCCCATAATCAACCGATGCTTCGGGACTTGTTTCAGACTGACTGATTCCAAACTCACCGGATGTCAATGCCCCAGATCTATAGGGCTTCCATGTATACACAATCCTAATCCAGACTGCTGAATGATCAAGTCCTGTTTGACTATTCCTGTTGGAATTTCCTCCATGTCAACTACTAACCTACAATTAATATCCTTTGCTCACGAATGGTAATTATAATGCGGTGTTCATGCAGATTTTGAAAGAGGCGTCACTTATTAAGTGTCGTGATAGTGAGACGAATGAACCAAAAGTCCAAACATAGTGCTGAATTGATTGGTGAGAGATACAACAAGGATATGATTAGAAAATCATGTAGGAGTCAGGTTACTCAACCTCATTGTAGTCTGCCTTCAGAACAAACCCCGCCTCAATTAGGTCTTAAAAGGGTTGAATCGTGGTCGGGTTCACGGTTTATGAAACAAAGGATATTAGGCTTAAAGTATGATTTGTACCCACCCTTTCTCCGTGATGATCTCTGATCCTACATTCAGCTAACTTCGCATAAGCGCTCACCTCTTCAAAAGGATTATTGAATGGTGGGAGCGATGGTTAAGGAACTCACAAGTTTTTCGGAGTGACAGCCATCCCTTTGGTCTTCTGTGTCTGTAATCACACGACTTTTGTTCTTGTTTGAGGATTTCTCTTTCGAGATCCTTCCTTTTTATTCTTTTGTTCCCTAATTTTGGCCTAGACTGATTTCTTCTTGAGTTCTTTTGATTTTGAAGTCCAGCGGGATGCCCTCATTTTGCCTAAGTTTTTTGCTTTCCAGCTTTTATTTTATTTTTACTTAGCGGGCTTTCTTTCTTTTTTTCTTCTTTTTTTTTGAAACAAGTCGTATGACACTGGTTGTCTTGATTTCTTCGAAAGGGTTGTAACTGTCTCACTCCTGATTGGTGAGGTTTAACCATTGTGGTTGATGAGGGATGACCTCTTGAGAGGGATAAATTGTGATTGGTCCTCGAATGGGAAAACTCCTCTATAAAATTTGCACGCTCAGTCAAGCTAACTGACAACTACCATGCCCCAAATTTAAGATGTGAGGATTTGAAAAGTCTGAAAGAAACTCCTACTTCTAGGCTCGAAGTGGTTAACTAGGGACTAACTCCTTATCTCTCCAGTGTTTAGGGGATTTGAAACAATGCTTGTACATCATCAGCAGGATTTTATCCGAAAGCATACGATCATCAGTTATGAGTATTCAGTTTTCGTCATCCTCCCTCCAATCTTTGCTAAACAACAGTGATGAAGTGGAGTGGATAAAAGGTGCATGTGTCTGTGCTTTGTGATAAAATGAGCGAAAGAAACATAGTTAATTCAGAAAAATGCATAATCACTTCATTAATATTACCATTCAAAACAACAATGTTTAAAAGTAAGTAGCAACTAACAGAAAAGAAACTACAAATGCAAATGATAAAAAGTCCAAGGACTGCCAATGTTGAGGACGTCTGCCTGTCTAGACCACTGGCTTCTGGAGATGACTCTTGGAATCTTCGGGTTTAGACAGCTGAGAGGTTGACATGAACAACCAAGACTCCTTATGGAAAGGATATGCCCTGTTTTTCGATCAACTGCTGCACTTTGGCCTGAAAAGCTTTCCAATCTTCAGTTGAATGCCCCATGGATCCGCCATGATATCCACACTGAACATGGGGATTGTATCCAGGAGGGTAAGGTTCTAGCACAGGTTTAAGAGCTTTAGGCTCCACGAAAGAGTTCTGAATCAGATGTGGTAGAAGCTGACTGTACGACACAGGAACTGGATGAAAATGAGCATTCCTTCTTTCCAAGTTGTTACGAGGCCTACTCTAATTCTGGCGCTGATTCGGATAACCTCGGCCATGGCCTCGTCGATTTGCATGAGGGACGACCCAAGTTTTCTAATGTGGTGCCCTAGGCATAGTTGTCTGTCCAGAACGACATGACACTGAAGATAATGACCGTTGAGAAGATGAAGAACCAAAAGATCTTACTGATTCACCCTGAAAATAACCAACATCTGCCATGAATGCATTGATCACATCTTCTCTTTCAGTTTGGGAACTAGTGAGAGATTCAGTCTCACTGGCCTGATTGCGCGAGACATTCTGAATTTTCCCAATCTTCATGCCATTCTCAATGTGTTCTCCTGCTATAGCCAATTCAGAGAAGTTTGGTGTAATCCCAAGCATCCTCTCAAAATATGGGCTCTGCAAGGAGTTTAGGAACATGTCTACCAACTCTTGGTCTAGAAGCGACGATTGCACTTTGGAAGAAAATTCTCTCCACCTCTGAGCATACCTCCTGAAGGGTTCATTGTTCTCTTGAGACAAGCTTTGAAACTGCATGCGACTGGGCGCCATGTCAAGATTATATTCATACTGTTTCAGAAAAGCCTTGGCTAAGTCCATTTATAATTGCATCTGGCCACTTTCTAAATGCATATACCAACTCAGAGATGCCCCAATCAGACTGTCCTGAAAATAATGAATCATCAACTTGTCGTTGTGCACAAACAAGGTCATTCTTCTGCAGAACATCACCAAATATTGCCTCGGGAAACTATCACCCATGTATTTCTCAAATCTCGACGCTTTGAAATTTGGAGGTAACACCAGGTCGGGAACCAGGCACATGTCTGAAGCATTGAGACCAACAATATTGTTAACTTCCAAGGCCTTGAGTTTTTCATCCAACGCATGAAACCTTTTAGCATACTTAAGAGCTCTTGGGTCCTTAGTCTTCATTATTGGAACCCCTCTTCTGGAATTCAGCACAAAGAAAGCAACATCTTGACAATCTATGGTATTAGGAGAAGGAGAACGTTCACTTCGGACAACAAACTATTCATGTAGATCTTGATTCTCAGCAGAGGGCTGCATAGGCTGAGCTTCAGTAAGGTTGTTTGTAACACCCATTTTAATTATTTAGTCTTTTTTGTGTTATTTTGTTTGGTGTGCCCTTATATGGGGGTGTGTCTGAGTGCATGGTGGATACCCTTAAGTTATGGGGATTGTTTAATAAGTATGGAATTTAATATTAGAATAATATAATATAATATTAGTGGTAATATAATAATTAATAGTATTATTATTATTATTATTATGATTATTATTATTAATATTATTATTATTAGCTATTATTATTATTGGATTGAATAAAATAAAATAAGAATTTAGGGGTATTAGAAGAGTTTTGGGTAGAAAGGAGAGAAAACACGATAAATCAGTTTTTGGAGAAAAGAGAAAAGGGGAAGAACAAGGGAGAAGGGAAGAAGGCTAGGGCTAACGATTCTTGAAGGTTCTTGGTCAATCGGAGCAATAATCGAGGTAAGGGGGAGAAACTGATTGGGATTGGTAATTGCATGTGTTGCACCCTAAAATTTAACCAACCGGGTCCCGTATCTGGCTCGACGTTTCGACGCATGACCGCATTCGCATCTGCATATCGCATACAGTGCATCTCTCATTTGTTTTGATTTTATCGGGATCACAGCTCTCGTCTCGTGTCTCAGGTGTTTTTAATCAGTTTAGATAGATAGAATCGTATTTTAGGGATATTTCGGTGCCCGTTGATTTTTACCGGCTATTTTGGTGCGCTCTCGTGGTTTTATGTGTCGTTCGGTGCTTATTTTGTTCCTCTGGGAATTATTGTGATTTTTCTGGATTTTATTGGCCATTTTTAGGGTTTAAATAGATTTTTAATCATTTTATAGAAATAAATAGCATTTTTCATTCTTAGAATATTAATGGTTTTTTTTAAAAATAGTTTTAAATCATTTTATAGAATATTAATAGGTTTTTTAATATTTTTAATAGTTTTAATCCATTTTAGAATATTAGAAGTTAAATAGATTTTTTTTCATTTTAATAGGAGAATATAGTTGTTTTTTAATATAGAAGTTTTATAGATTTTTATAGGATTTTAAATAGAATTTTAATATGGGTTTTTCATAAATAAATAGATTTTCCTTTTTAGAATTAATAGGATTTTCATAAATAAATAGTATAGATTTTATTGTATTAAATAGAATAGTTTTAATAGATTTTAAATAGAATTTTAGAATTTTAATAAATAGATCTCTTCTTATTTTTTATAGGGTTTTAGATTAATAGATAATATAGAATAATGTTAGGGTTATTTTAGAGTTAATTTTTAGACTAATTAGCCTTTAATCCATTCATTAATCCTGAGCATTAGTATTAATTCAGAGTGTAATTGGTGAATTAACTTTCGTTTTTGTTAAGCCCATTTAATCCATCAGCTTTAATCCATTGTTAACCATTTTATGCAGTTTTTTGGATTTTTTTGATGTCATTTTCGTTTGGGCCCCATTTCAATTCGTAAGGCCCAGAGTTCCTTTTTTGTCCAGAAATTTCCAGCAAAGTCCAGTTAATTCCAGAAAGATCCAGAAAAAGCCAGTCCATATATAATCAGAGCAGCTACACGTGTTAACGAGGGAAGGACCCCACGTTACTTCTTCACCACACGCCACGCGTACTCACCACTTCCCTCTCTCTGCCACACCTGTCTCCACGTGGTCACCATGCAGCAAATGATCCCACTCACATTGCCACGCGTCACCACCTGAGTCTCCCCAGTTGCATGGCCGGCGGCCATGCAACCACCGCAACGGAATGTCGCCGGCCGCCGCAACAACCCGCCGGAAGCCAAAAAATCCCAGAATCCGATCAAACCTTCATCTTCCTCCTCTGATCCTCTCATCATCACCTTCAATATTCATCATCAAGTCCAACATTTTTCCAGAAAATTTGTTGTGATCTTCATTTCGTTTCCAGAAACGTACAACAATCTTCAAAGACTCTCATAATTGTTCTTTCAGTTTCTTCGCAAGATTCATGCGCGAATCTCCAGAACGCCAACATCAAGAACATGCGTGTACTCGATCTTCACCTCACCAAGAACGACTTTCCCCAGAAATGCAACAACCTTCATCCAGATCTTCTTCGTGTTCATGTTGTTTCCAGAACTCCCTCAAGAACATCGTGTTCATCATCGGATTCCACTCAAGATCTAATCAATAGCTTCAACGCAGGTCCAGAAAGCATTTAAGATTCATCAATGATTGTCCAGATGCCGTTGAATCTTCATCCTCAAGCCGCAACTCCATAGATCCCCCACCTTCAAGATCCAGATTCTCCAGAAAAGAAGATTCAGGAACGAACATCTTTACGAACGCAAAGGACTTCAACAAACATCATAAGTACTCCAGATCTTCATGCATTTTCCAAAACGTTCAACATTGTTCATCAATTCCATCTTACCATATAAGTTCATCACGCAACTTCGTACATGTGGATCCTCCCAGATCCTCAACAAACGACTTCATCTCCAGAAAATCTCACGAACGCTCCACCTGTAATCTTCTTCCGCGAGCAAGATCCATCAACAAAGGTTTGTGACGTGATTTGAACAGTTAGGGTGTTATGTGTTTGAGGGTGATGAACGGAGAGAGAGAAGTCAAAGAGGGAAGATGGCGGCGCTGAGAGGTGAACAGTGAAGGTGGATGGAAAGGAAGGATTAGGGTTTTGGGGCGCGAAAGAGAGAGGGTTGAATGATTGGATTGGGCCTCAAGCCCAAAGAGTTTTTTCTTCGTCCGTACACCCTCCCATTCCTTCGCTACACCCCCTCCAAGCATTCTTTGATTCGTGTTGGGCTGGGCCCAACATGTTTGCTATTAACACCCTCCGTATTCTTAATCTCCCCTCCCTGCCGTGTGCATACTTCTCTGATGGGCTGGGCCTCAATGTTTTTTCTGCAGACTCTAATTGTGCCCCCTTATCTACTGCACCCCCCTCCCTTTGCATTTTCTTTTATTTTCCTTTATGTTTTTTCTTTATAGTTTTATGAAAATTGAAAAGATTAGTTTGAGAAAAAATATTTGAAAAAAATAAAGAAAGAGAAAAGAAAATATATTGAAAAAGAAAAGAAAAAGAAATATTGAAAAATAATAAAGAAAGAATATATGGAAAATATGTGGAAAAATAGTGAGAAAAATAGAGAAAAATATATTGGAAAAAATAGAAAAAATATGAAAAGATATTTTGAAAGAAAAAAAGAAGAAAATAGTTGAAAAGAAAAGAAGGAAAAAGAGGAAAAAAATATTAAAGTAGACTTAATATTTTTTTAGAGTACATTTTTCATAGAAATTCTTTTACACCATTTTAGAGGCATCCTTAGAAGTCCACTTGTTAGGGGACTCTTTTCCATTCGATTTTTTCAGGATAGGATAGGATAGTATTTCCTAGGAGATTTATTTTCAGTATTCAATCATTGTAATCATTTTCAGAATGTTAATAAAACGAGATTTGAGCTGTGGTCCCGAAGTAGCCGAACTACAGCTGCTCTGATTTCTCGTACCAGACGAGAATATGTAGGCATAGGATGCGATATCCTAGCGAGCACATTAACAACTGACTTTCTGTTCTCTCGCTGCTGTGCGATCGAGACTTTCCCGCTGACGACTAAGGGATTACCCTTTTCTTCTCTTGCCCGAGTGCACTTGAGACCGAGCCGTAGTTTTGCCCATAGGTTCCTGTACCTTTGAATCCATATTTATTTTCTCACTGCTGTGTGAGAATGCCCTGTTTAGCCGTAGTTAGCCCGAACTACGCAAGGCTCTGATCTTCCATGCAGTGTGGAAGTACGTAGGCACAAGACGCGAAGTCTTGGCGAGCCAATTTCCCCGTAGTCCCGAACTACGTTGACTCTGACTTTCTCTCTTGAGAATACGTAGGCATAGAGTGCGACGCTCTATCGAGTCAGTTCCCTTCCGTTTAGATTTAGCAGTCGTAGATAGATTGTTTGCATTTTTTTAGACAACCTAAGCAAGCGTGGATCCCGTCGAGTACGACGGACGTGAGGGGTGCTAATACCTTCCCCTTGCGTAACCGACTCCCGAATCCAGGTTTTGGTTGCGACGACCATACCTTTCCCGTGTTGTGCGAGGTTTACTCTGGGCGTTTCCTTTCCCTCCTGTGGGATAAATAACGCACGGTGGCGACTCTTCTGTTCAGTCGGCGCCGATTTTCGCAGTAGCGACAGCTGGCGACTCTGCTGGGGATCCAACGTCCCCTGGCTGCTAAGGACTGCAATAGTTCTTATGCATTTGGGATCCAACGTCCCCTAAGAGAGAGTCAATCCTAGCGCTTGTTTGCTTGTCTATTGGGGTTTATTTATTGATATTATCTGTTGCTGTTGGGGTGTTACGGGTGTTCTATGATTGAGAGAGAAGCCGGACCTGGGCTTGAGTGCACCTTAGACTTAGAGTAGAAATTAGTGGGCGCCCGCATGCTTTGCTTGCCTTGGTGTCCCGCAAAATCTACACTCAGACGAGGTTCTTCTGGTTGGCCTCTTGACCCACCCTTTGGGTGGCTTGGGTTGCTGGTTAGTTGGATTGTCGACTCTGGGAACCGATCATTTGGAAGTTAGCTAAGTGAGGCCTCTTCAGGACTTGATGATGCCACTCCTTCTGGGAATCGTATCGTCAGTTTTGAAAGTCTGTGACGCTGACGACCGCATAGGATGCCATACCTTGTCAGATATAGGTCCATACCTGTGAGTGGGGGGGGGGGGGGTTTCTTGCAGGAAACTTGACTTCCAACCTACCCGTTGTTTTGGTCTTCTCTTCAGAGCAACCGTACTCCGTCAGCAGCGCAGCAGCATTCAGATTGTGTGGGGGCTGTGGTCCCGTTGTTTGCTGCATTGTGCATATCATGTGCATATCAGTGTTGCATCATATTGCATAGCATTTCTCCAGCTAGCCAGGGTTCTGATCCAGCCTGTGTTTCCTGAAGGTGATTACCCGGAGTTTGGATTGAGTAGCTGTTGATTGTCATAAGACGACTTAGGGGTTGAGTGGATTTGAGCAGAATCGAGCATCGAAGTCAGCTGAAGACCATTGGTAGCTATGTCTGAAGGCCATTTCCAGTCTCCTAACACCCTGACAGGGTTCACTACGGCGTCCAACCCTCTGTATGATTCTATGGAAGACTTCCCGCAAGTGAACAACATTGCTGCCGACCAAGTTGTACAGCTTTATGTTGAGAACCGAGATCGACATGAGCAGTTTGTTGCCCGAAATGAGCGTCCTCCTCCTGTTAACAATCAAGGCGTTGCTTTCCCTAGGATGAATTACCATAGGTATATTCCAGTAGCCAGGATGGTAGATCTAAGAGCTCTTGAGATGGATAGAAGACTCCGAGCGTTGGAAGAAGAAATTGAAGCCTTGAAGTCAAAGATGCTGTTAACCTGGATGCTGTAGGCATGTGTTTGGTTCCTGACCTGGTGTTGCCTTACAAGTTCAAAGTGCCAAAATTTGAGAAGTACATGGGAGATAGCTGTCTGAAGCTGCATTTGACGATGTTCTGTCGAAGAATGACTGCGTTTGCGCAAGATGATAAGTTGAGATAGTCGGACTGGGGCATCTTTGAGGTGGTATATGCAGTTGGAGAAAAATCAGATTCAGTCATGGATGGATTTAGCCAGAGCTTTCCTGAAGCAGTACGATTACAACCTGAATATGGCTCCTAGTCGCATGCAGTTGCAAGAGTTGTCTCAAGAGGACAATGAACCTTTCAGGAAGTATGTTCAAAGATGGAGAGAATTTGCTACCAGAGTGAAGCCGCCGCTCCTAGACCGAGAGTTAAGGAGCATGTTTGTACACTCCCTGGAGAGCCCGTACCTTGAAAGAATGCTTGGAGTTACGTCAAACAGTCAAGCTGGTGAGACTGAGTATCCTTGGGACTATCAGAGTGAAGAAGGAGTTGTGATCAATGCAGTCATGCCAAAGGTTGAATATCCTCGAAGCGAATCAGTGAATTTTGTTGGTTCTTCATCTTACCAGAGATCAGTATCTCCTGTGGCTTGTTATACTGAACAGATAGTCGTGCCTGGGGCACCCTATCAGGAATCTTATGTCGCTTCCTCGGCAAATCAGCGAACTCATGGCCAAGGTTATCAGAATCAGCGTCAGAATCAGAACAGATCTCGTAACAATTTGGAACGGAGGAAAGCTCCTTCTCATCCAGTTCCTGTGCCGTACAGTTAGCTTTTGCCACAGTTGGTCCAGAGTTATTTGGTGGAGCCGAAAGCTCTCAAGCCCATACCATAACCTTACCCTCCTGGGTACAATCCCCAAGTTCGATGTGGTTACCATGGTGGCTCTCCGGGGCATGCAACAGAAGATTGTAAAGCGTTTCAGGCGAAGGTACAGCAGTTGATCGCCCAAGGGTGCATTTCCTTTCCAGAAGGAGTTTTGTTTGTTCATGCCAACCTCTCAGCTGTCTAAGCTCGTAGATTCAGAGGGTCCTTTTCACGAAGCCAGTGGTCCAGACAGGCAGGCGCCCTCAGCATTGGCAGTCCTCAGACTTTATATCATTTGCATTTGTAGTTTCTCTTCTGTTAGTTACTATTTGCTTTTAAACATTGATTGTTTCGAATGGTGATATTAATAAAGTGACTATGCATTTTTCTGAATTAATCATGTCGCTGTCGCTCATTTACCGCATTGCACTGACACTTGCATTTTATTCACTCCATTTTGTCACTGTGACTAGCAAAGATTGGAGGGAGGATGACGAAACTGAAACTCGTAACCAATGATCGTATGCTTTCAGATAAGACCGTACCGATGACGTACAAGGCATTGTTTCAAATCCCCTAAACACCGGAGAGATAAGGAAGAGAATCCCTTGTTAACCACTTCGAGCCGAGAAGTAGGAGTTTCTTTCGGATTGTTAAAACCCTCACATCTTAACCCGGGGTAGGGTAGTTGTCAGTTAGCTTGACCGAGCATTCAAGTCTTGCAGAGGCATGTTGTCTTTTGAGGACCAATTAGTTTACGCCTCTCAAGAGGTTGTAATTCGTCAACCACAGTGGTTAAACCTCACCAATCAGGAGTAAGGCAGTTATAATCCCTTCGGAGCAATCAAGACAACCAGTGTCACACGACTTTGTTCCAAAAGGAAGAAAAAAGAAAGCCCGCTAAGTAAAAAGAAAAAGAAAAAGCTGGAAGGCAAATACTTAGGCAAAAATTAGGGCATCCCGCTGGACTTCAAAAGAAATCGAAAAGAACTCAAAAAGAGTCAGTCCAGGCAAAAATTAGGGAATCAAAAGAACGAAAAAGAAAGGATATCAAAAGAAGAATCCTTGAACAAAAACAAGGTCGTGTGGACACAGACACCGAAAAAGAAAAAAGAGTAACTGTCACTCCGAAAAGCCCTGTGAAGTCCTTAACTATGGTTCTTACCATTCAACATACCTCTCGAAGAGGCGAGCGCTTGTGCCAAGTTAACTGAACTTTAGGATCGGAGATCATCACGTAGAAGGGGTGGGTACAAATCAAAATTTGAGCCAAATATCCTTTGTTTCACGAACCGTGAACCCGACCACGACACAACCCTTAAAAGACCTAATTGAGGCAAGGTTTATTCTGAAGGCGCATTACGGTAAGGTTGAGTAACCTGACTCCCTCTTGATTTGCTAGTCATATCCTTGTTGTATTTTTCACTGATCACATAAGCACTACGTTCGAACTTCGGTTCATTCGTCACTCACAATCATGACACATAAATGAGTGACAGCACAAAATTTTCAAAATCTGCATAAACATTGCATTAAGATTACCATTCGTGAACAGACGATTTTTACTTGCAGGTTAGTAGTTGACAGGAAAGAAATTCCAACAGGGAATAATCGAACAGGATTGAATAATTCAACAGTCTGGATCAGAATGGTGTATGTTGCGAAACCCTGTAAATCTGGGGCATGGACTTTCAGAGAGTTCGGAATCAATCAGTCAGAGGAAAAGTCCCGAAGCATCAGTTGATTATGGGGCAGAGGTCGATCAGAAGCGAATCTTCTCGAGGGCCCATCAGGGGCAGTTATCCAGAATGCTATATCAGAACAGGTTAAGTCGCTCAACGCTCGTTCAGGGGCAAGTCACGATGTGGATAGTTGTTGAGTTAAGGGAAACACCGGGGTAAGCCACCGCAAGGTCGTATTGTAGCAAGTTGCTTTCGGTTCAGAGTGGGTTTTGCCAAGAACCAGATTAAGGCAAAGTCATTGCAGACAGGGGCATGCCATCCTAAGAGCGCAGGGGTCAGCTTTATTCGAGAGGCGTTCGATTCGAAGTATCTCGAGGAAGTTTAGAATGTTGGGGCAGTCCATATTAAACCGTCAGGGTACAGATTTTCAGACTATCCCACAGAGGTTCCTGCAGGCCGGGGCATAGCAAAGGTGAAAGAGTTGTTCTTCTCAGTGTCATCAAAGTTGTTCAGAGCTACTTGAGCAGATCCAGCCAATCTTCAAGTTTGAGACAAATATCGGGAAATTGTAACCCTTCTACTAGAAGTTGTGAATTTGGACTGGATATTGTCTAGCATCAGGCGTGTATGACCCACCACGGATGTACAGAAGTCCAGCCTACTTGGCGCGTTCGGTTATCCCCAGTAAAGTCGTACATTCAAGAGGCAGTTGATCTGGGGCAATTAGGTCGAGATTTGGCAAATCTCTCGCGGCTATGGGCATTGCTCCACGAATCAGTCGATCAGGGGCAAAAGATTATCGCAAGACCGGGGCAGAACACCCTAAAAACAAAAGATGTTGTTGGGACATTCTATTGGGTTTTGACGTGCAGAAACAGTTCAGATCTAACCGTCAGGGTTCAGAGATCAAAGAGTCCTCATCAGAAGGTTGGTGCCGATTCGGGGGCAAGGTATTGTGAGTAGCACTATGGCTAGCCTTTCTTTTCCAGACGAAATGCTCGGACTGGGGCATGTTGGTATTTGTGGGGAAAATTTCCGAGAAGGAATAGAGTTCATGTCGCCCTGACCAGAGGCGCTTTGGTGAAAGACTTGATCGTTACGTGAAGTGAACCCCCATGCAGGAAGCGCTTCTGAGATAGCAATATTCCTTACTGAAGAAGGATCGAATTCCCCAGCTAGTCGTGGCTTATTCGAAGGATATTCTCCAGCGAAGTCGCTTATCCTCAACAGAGTTTGGCGATTCCAAGATTATAAGGCTGTATTCAGATAGTGTATCTCAAGCCGAGTTGGTTTAGTCGCAGAAGATCAATATTTGTGAGCTGTATTCAGGCAAGTTCACCTTTCCCCGCAGGGTCAGTTTACATCTCCCCCAGCGGAGTCAGTTGGTTTCCCCAAGAGAATCATCCCATCCCCAGCGGAATTCTCTTCTCGGCAAGTATTTTCATTCCTCCCCGTGGAACTCGAAGATTAAGGCTCTCCCCGGCAGAGTTGGTGTGGCGCATTGGCATTTATTTTGTCAAAATACCGTGTGATGTCCGTTCATTTTCCAGCAGAAGTTCGATCATACTAGGCGCATCTGTCATTCTCCAGCAGAGTTATATTCCCAGCAGGGTATCACTTCAACAAGGTGTTTGGTTCGAGTTCCCAATTTCCCAGCTGAGTTGACTTCACTCTTCCAGCATTTATTTTGCTGGAATAATTCTATAGCATCTGGCTATCCCCAACGGAGTTGGCATTATCTTCAGCATTTATTTTGCTGAAGCAGTTCCTGTATCTCGACATTTCAAGTTCGCAATTGCATTGGCATATAGTGTCATACTTGCATCCACTAAATAAAAGCGTAGCATTTCCATGTCGAATGGAGCATTGCATCATTGTCATACGCATTTTTGAAACATAAACTAGGTCGGCTAACCGTTTGGTTTCAAGTATTTGTTTCTCTTGCAGGTGGGAGGAGTTCTTGCTCCAATAAATCAATGAATTACTGAACATTCGAAGTCTCGGCATGAGACATTCAACGAAGTGTTAGCTGTGGCACTACTCCCCACAGAGTCAGCAGGATAAGTTTCTCTTTGTCCCTAAGCAGAGTTACTTATTTCCCCGCCAGGGTTCTTGTTGAAGTTTCTCTAGTACGACCAGCGAATTGTTTCCTTCAAAGTTGTTGTTACGTCAGCATTAAAAGGTTTCATGAACCAGAATTTCAAAGGCTACCGCCGGTTATCAGAGCAGGCATCCAGTAGCTTGGTTTTCAGATATCCCCAGTAGAGTCAGCTCCAAAGTTGTTGTAACGTCAGTGATAAGAAGCTTGCGGACCAATGGAAGGATGAGTCCTAACGTGGACAATTTTATTGACGGAATTTCTTCGTGCTAGAGAAGTGAGTGTCCTAACGTGGACAGATTTATTTTCCCGGATTGATGGGAGGCGTTAGTCCTA
This sequence comes from Lathyrus sativus, assembly GCA_963859935.3. Classification (NCBI taxonomy): domain Eukaryota; kingdom Viridiplantae; phylum Streptophyta; class Magnoliopsida; order Fabales; family Fabaceae; genus Lathyrus; species Lathyrus sativus. The sequence goes on from OZ012737.1 coordinate 441,499,714, forward strand.
ACATGGACAGGTTCGATTTCTCAGAACAGATGGAATGCGGAGTCCTGACGTGGACATTTCAAGTTGACGATATGTGTTAGTCCTAACGTGGACTGATTCAAGTTCTCGGTATCGATTGAGTGTGAAGTCTTGACGTGGACAAGATTGGTTACTCTTCGTGTTGGAGTCCTGACGTGGACCATTTATTTCCAGCAGATAGCTTTATTCGTAGTGGTGAAGTGTGCGTCCTGACGTGGACAAGTTTATAGCTCTTCGTGATGACCAGATACGAGAGTCCTGACGTGGACAAATTTATCCTTCTTCGTGTTGTTGGCAGAGTGTGTGTCCTGACGTGGACGAGTTTTATTTCCCCAGCAAGTCGAAGACGCGCAAGTCTTGACATGGACAAGTTTATTTTTTCAGCAGGTTGAGATATGGGTCCTAACGTGGACAAGTTTTATTTTCTCAGTAAGTCAAGAGGCGAGTCCTGACGTGGACAAATCAAGACGAAACGAGAGTCCTGACGTGGACAGGTCCATTCCTTACGTGGAAAGAGAAATTGTTTCCTTACGTGGAGAAGTTTAGTCCTGACGTGGACAAATCAAGATAAGTTGCATTCCTTACGTGGAAAGGTTTAGTCCTAACATGGACAGGTTTCCTTACGTGGAAAGAAGATGGTTTCCTAACGGGGAAAGAAGTTCATTCCTTACGTGGAAAGGTGAGTTCCTAACGTGGAAATGTTATTCCTAACGTGGAAAGGTTATTCCTGACGTGGAAAAGTTTAGTCCTGACGTGGACAGATCAAAGTTTGATTCCTAACGTGGAAAGGTTGAGTCCTTACGTGGACATATCAAGTTGGATTCCTTACGTGGAAAGATTGTGATTCCTTACGTGGAAAGATTGATTCCTTACGTGGAAAGATGAGTTTATTCCTTACGTGGAAAGATTGAGTCCTTACGTGGACATATCATGATGAGATTCCTTACGTGGAAAAAAGATGTAGTCCTTACGTGGACAGATCAAGAAAGATTTGATTCCTAACATGGAAAAGATGGTGATTCCTTACGTGGAAGATCGTGTTCCTAACGTGGAAAGATGGAGATTCCTTACGTGGAAAGATTGATTCCTTACGTGGAAAGTTGTATTCCTAACGTGGAAAAAGAGGTGTTCCTTACGTGGAAAGATGGCATTCCTAACGTGGAAAGAAAGATTGATATAGTATTCCTTACGTGGAAAGAAGATTGGAGTCCTAACATGGACAGATTGAGATTGTATTCCTTACATGGAAGAAAGATGTGATTCCTTACGTGGAACCAGTTGGAGTCCTTACGTGGACAAATCGAAAGAAAATGGGCTTCCTTACGTGGAAAGAAGTTCATTCCTTACGTGGAAAGATTGAGTCCTTACGTGGACATATCAAGTTGGAGTCCTGACGTGGACAGATCGAGGTTATGTTTCCTAACGTGGAAAAGATTGGAGTCCTTACGCGGACATATCAAAAATGGTGATTCCTTACGTGGAAAGATTGAGTCCTTACGCGGACATATCAAGATTGATTCCTTACGTGGAAGAGAAAGACAGTTATTCCTAACGTGGATGATGTATTCCTTACGTGGAAAGATAGAGGCATTCCTAACGTGGAAAAAGTTTGATTCCTTACGTGGAAAAGAAGAGTTGATTCCTAACGTGGAAAGAAAGTCTTGTTCCTAACGTGGAAAGGTTATTCCTAACGTGGACGATGTTATTCCTTACGTGGAAAGGTGGGTCCCGACGTGGACATGTATTCCTAACGTGGAAGGGTGAGTCCTAATGTGGACGAAGTATTCATAACCCAGAGAGTTTAGTCCTGACGTGGACAGATCCAGACGAAGTCTTAGTCCTAACGTGGACGGTGTTATTCCTTACGTGGACGGTGTTATTCCTAACGTGGAAGAGTTTATTCCTAACGTGGACGATTTATTTCTGACGAGAAGGCAGACGAGCCATCCCCAGCAAAGTTGTTGAAGTTTTTCCGAGTTGACAGCAGATAGAGTCCTGACGTGGACAAGCAAAGGACGAAGTTTCCGATGATTCAATCTTTTTTAGGATGATGAGAAGAATCCCCAGCACGATCGCACGAGATCAGTGGGTTGCCGTAACAGTCAGATTCAGTTGATGAAAATAGTCCCCAAGCAGTGGTGCAGTTTATTTCTGCGGTTGGCAAATTTCAGAGTTCCATTTGTATTCAACCATCTTCTACCTTTGAATGATCAAAGGCTGGGCACTCTTCAACCATTCAGGTTCAAGCTGCTTGAATAGGGGCAGCTGTTGCACCCTAAAATTTGACCAACCGGGTCCCGTATCTGGCTCGACGTTTCGACGTATGACCGCATTCGCATCTGCATATCGCATACAGTGCATCTCTCATTTGTTTTGATTTTATCGGGATCACAACTCTCGTCTCGTGTCTCAGGTGTTTTTAATCAGTTTAGATAGATAGAATCGTATTTTAGGGATATTTCGGTGCCCGTTGATTTTTACCGGCTATTTTGGTGCGCTCTCGTGGTTTTATGTGTCGTTCGGTGCTTATTTTGTTTCTCTGGGAATTATTGTGATTTTTCTGGATTTTATTGGCCATTTTTAGGGTTTAAATAGATTTTTAATCATTTTATAGAAATAAATAGCATTTTTCATTCTTAGAATATTAATGGTTTTTTTTAAAAATAGTTTTAAATCATTTTATAGAATATTAATAGGTTTTTTAATATTTTTAATAGTTTTAATCCATTTTAGAATATTAGAAGTTAAATAGATTTTTTTTCATTTTAATAGGAGAATATAGTTGTTTTTTAATATAGAAGTTTTATAGATTTTTATAGGATTTTAAATAGAATTTTAATATGGGTTTTTCATAAATAAATAGATTTTCCTTTTTAGAATTAATAGGATTTTCATAAATAAATAGTATAGATTTTATTGTATTAAATAGAATAGTTTTAATAGATTTTAAATAGAATTTTAGAATTTTAATAAATAGATCTCTTCTTATTTTTTATAGGGTTTTAGATTAATAGATAATATAGAATAATGTTAGGGTTATTTTAGAGTTAATTTTTAGACTAATTAGCCTTTAATCCATTCATTAATCCTGAGCATTAGTATTAATTCAGAGTGTAATTGGTGAATTAACTTTCGTTTTTGTTAAGCCCATTTAATCCATCAGCTTTACCATTGTTAACCATTTTATGCAGTTTTTTGGATTTTTTTGATGTCATTTTCGTTTGGGCCCCATTTCAATTCGTAAGGCCCAGAGTTCCTTTTTTGTCCAGAAATTTCCAGCAAAGTCCAGTTAATTCCAGAAAGATCCAGAAAAAGCCAGTCCATATATAATCAGAGCAGCTACACGTGTTAACGAGGGAAGGACCCCACGTTACTTCTTCACCACACGCCACGCGTACTCACCACTTCCCTCTCTCTGCCACACCTGTCTCCACGTGGTCACCATGCAGCAAATGATCCCACTCACATTGCCACGCGTCACCACCTGAGTCTCCCCAGTTGCATGGCCAGCGGCCATGCAACCACCGCAACGGAATGTCGCCGGCCGCCGCAACAACCCGCCGGAAGCCAAAAAATCCCAGAATCCGATCAAACCTTCATCTTCCTCCTCTGATCCTCTCATCATCACCTTCAATATTCATCATCAAGTCCAACATTTTTCCAGAAAATTTGTTGTGATCTTCATTTCGTTTCCAGAAACGTACAACAATCTTCAAAGACTCTCATAATTGTTCTTTCAGTTTCTTCGCAAGATTCATGCGCGAATCTCCAGAACGCCAACATCAAGAACATGCGTGTACTCGATCTTCACCTCACCAAGAACGACTTTCCCCAGAAATGCAACAACCTTCATCCAGATCTTCTTCGTGTTCATGTTGTTTCCAGAACTCCCTCAAGAACATCGTGTTCATCATCGGATTCCACTCAAGATCTAATCAATAGCTTCAACGCAGGTCCAGAAAGCATTCAAGATTCATCAATGATTGTCCAGATGCCGTTGAATCTTCATCCTCAAGCCGCAACTCCATAGATCCCCCACCTTCAAGATCCAGATTCTCCAGAAAAGAAGATTCAGGAACGAACATCTTTACGAACGCAAAGGACTTCAACAAACATCATAAGTACTCCAGATCTTCATGCATTTTCCAAAACGTTCAACATTGTTCATCAATTCCATCTTACCATATAAGTTCATCACGCAACTTCGTACATGTGGATCCTCCCAGATCCTCAACAAACGACTTCATCTCCAGAAAATCTCACGAACGCTCCACCTGTAATCTTCTTCCGCGAGCAAGATCCATCAACAAAGGTTTGTGACGTGATTTGAACAGTTAGGGTGTTATGTGTTTGAGGGTGATGAACGGAGAGAGAGGAGTCAAAGAGGGAAGATGGTGGCGCTGAGAGGTGAACAGTGAAGGTGGATGGAAAGGAAGGATTAGGGTTTTGGGGCACGAAAGAGAGAGGGCTGAATGATTGGATTGGGCCTCAAGCCCAAAGAGTTTTTTCTTCGTCCGTACACCCTCCCATTCCTTCGCTACACCCCCTCCAAGCATTCTTTGATTCGTGTTGGGCTGGGCCCAACATGTTTGCTATTAACACCCTTCGTATTCTTAATCTCCCCTCCCTGCCGTGTGCATACTTCTCTGATGGGCTGGGCCTCAATGTTTTTTCTGCAGACTCTAATTGTGCCCCCTTATCTGCTGCACCCCCCTCCCTTTGCATTTTCTTTTATTTTCCTTTATGTTTTTTCTTTATAGTTTTATGAAAATTGAAAAGAATAGTTTGAGAAAAAATATTTGAAAAAAATAAAGAAAGAGAAAAGAAAATATATTGAAAAAGAAAAGAAAAAGAAATATTGAAAAATAATAAAGAAAGAATATATGGAAAATATGTGGAAAAATAGTGAGAAAAATAGAGAAAAATATATTGGGAAAAATAGAAAAAATATGAAAAGATATTTTGAAAGAAAAAAAGAAGAAAATAGTTGAATAGAAAAGAAGTAAAAAAGAGGAAAAAAATATTAAAGTAGACTTAATATTTTTTTAGAGTACATTTTTCATAGAAATTCTTTTACACCATTTTAGAGGCATCCTTAGAAGTCCACTTGTTAGGGGACTCTTTTCCATTCGATTTTTTCAGGATAGGATAGGATAGTATTTCCTAGGAGATTTATTTTCAGTATTCAATCATTGTAATCATTTTCAGAATGTTAATAAAACGAGATTTGAGTTGTGGTCCCGAAGTAGCCGAACTACAGCTGCTCTGATTTCTCGTACCAGACGAGAATATGTAGGCATAGGATGCGATATCCTAGCGAGCACATTAACAACTGACTTTCTGTTCTCTCGCTGCTGTGCGATCGAGACTTTCCCGCTGACGACTAAGGGATTACCCTTTTCCTCTCTTGCCCGAGTGCACTTGAGACCGAGCCGTAGTTTTGCCCATAGGTTCCTGTACCTTTGAATCCAGATTTATTTTCTCACTGCTGTGTGAGAATGCCCTGTTTAGCCGTAGTTAGCCCGAACTACGCAAGGCTCTGATCTTCCATGCAGTGTGGAAGTACGTAGGCACAAGACGCGAAGTCTTGGCGAGCCAATTTCTCCGTAGTCCCGAACTACGTTGACTCTGACTTTCTCTCTTGAGAATACGTAGGCATAGAGTGCGACGCTCTATCGAGTCAGTTCCCTTCCGTTTAGATTTAGCAGCCGTAGATAGGTTGTTTGCATTTTTTTAGACAACCCAAGCAAGCGTGGATCCCGTCGAGTACGACGGACGTGAGGGGTGCTAATACCTTCCCCTTGCGTAACCGACTCCCGAATCCAGGTTTTGGTTGCGACGACCATACCTTTCCCGTGTTGTGCGAGGTTTACTCTGGGCGTTTCCTTTCCCTCCTGTGGGATAAATAACGCACGGTGGCGACTCTTCTGTTCAGCCGGCGCCGATTTTCGCAGTAGCGACAGCATGAACAGGGTAGAGGGGGATTCCTTAACCCCGTAGGGACTTTGGGTGAATATGAATGTTATATTGAAATGTTGATGATTATTGTTGTTGTTATGATGAATTATATGTGTATTGATGTGTTTATGAGCATGGCTGCCATTGATGAATTTGTGTATGTGTTGTTGGGAGATTGGGGAAGTTCTGAGTAACTTCTGTAGTTCTGGTGATGAACATAGGTGTGGATTATGGAGTTAAAATTGATAGAAAATGATAAATTAGTGTTTATTGGTTGTAGTATTGATAGGACAGAAGTTGGAAGTAGAGTGATAGGCTTGAATTTGAGCAAGAGAACAGTTCTGGACTGTAAGGGTTTTGAGAGATCGCAGAACTCGCTAGGCGAGTAGCTAGCGTGCGAGCTAGCATGCGATTAGCTAGGTAGTTCACTAGGCGAGCTAGTACCGAGTGTTCGCTAGGACTTCGCTAGGCGAGATGGGTAGCGAAGGCTTCCAGTAGCTACTGTCTGCCTTTGCTAGGGAGTTCGCTAGGCGAGCGGCTAGCGAGTGTTCGCTAGAGTTTCGCTAAGCGAATGAGCCAGCGAGCGTGACAGAATGTGATTTTGTGCTGTATTGCGTTGTGATTCATTGTGTAGGATCCCTCGGGATGGGACAGGTACAAATGTTGTGTTTAGTGGTGAAGAGTGTATACTTGGTGTTAATAGGTGAAAATATGTAATAATGAACTTAATTAAAATAATTAAATTGTTATGTGAGGTGTGTATGAGGTATGGTGAGTTGATCAAGAGGATCGTATGACTTTGAATTGAAATAGTAATTAGTGTGTGATGTATATATATATATATATGATGTATGGTGATGTGATCAGGAGGATCGTGTGCACCTAGTGTGCTTGTTGTTTATTAGTTGTGCATTTGGTGTCGTGCATATCATGGTGTTTTGGTGGGATGAATCATTTCTCAGGAGGAGTGTATGTGATTCATCCTTACTCCTTTGTGGAGAATGGTGAGAATGGTGGGGATAGATCATTGCCAAGGATAGGTGTATGTGATCTATCCGGGGTTCGATTGAATGAATCAATGAGTCGGTACCGCATGTATGGTGTTGAGTTGCATAATTGCATTTTTATATGTTGTGATTGATGGTGGACAGTAGGTTGTGTTTGGTGAATGTTGGGTGATGAGTTGTATGATTTCTACCTTTTGTTGTTGTTGTGTATCTTATTACCTATAATTTTGATCATGATTTCTCACCCCTTTGTTGTTGTTATGGCCTGTGCTTCTCCGGAGGTATAGATAATCCAGGTACTTAGCTAGCTTCGATAGTGGTGTGCATGTCGAGTCTTAGGATGCTCTGATACGTAGCACGGGACTTGGGCGTTTATATGTTTTCATGTTGAACTTGTTTTATTTTCCTGTGACGTACCATGTTGGTGAATTCTATTAATGAATATGTTTATGTAATTGGCGGATGGTCGTGAATGACGAAGTAAGAATAAATATTTTCCGCTGTTTTATATTGAAAACCTTTTGATAAGGAACTATGATGAACTATTTAATGTGACATCCCACTTTGGTGGAAGAACTCTGATGTTTATTTGAATTATTCATATTTTATGATAATTTGGGGAAGTGGGGTGTTACAATTGGTATTAGAGCAGGTCGGTCCGTCCGGCCAGTGTGGTAGTTGAGTCTGTTCATAGGATAAAGGTTGTGTATCTTTTAACCTGGTGATGTTGTTGTTGAGCAGTATGGCAGGAAGGAATGATGCTGTTTTGGCTGCTGCTATGCAAGCGATGACGCAAGTGGTTGCTGATCAGAACCAAGTTGCGAGTGTGCAATTCCGAGATTTGGCATAGTTTCGGAGTAACAAGCCACCGAAGTTTGAAGGAGGAATTTTGGATCCTGAAGTTGCACAGAAGTGGGTGAAGGAAATTGAAAATATTTTCAGAACTATGGGTTGTAGTGATGAGCAGAAGGTGAGGTTTAGTACTCACATTCTGGAAGGTGAAGCTAAAGCTTGGTGGGACAACAGTCGCCAGAGATTGGAGACTGCGGGAACTGCAATCACTTGGGATGTAGTTCGGAAGGGCTTTCTGGAAAAGTATTTTCCGGAAGACATAAGGAGTGCTAAAGAGATAGAGTTTCTGGAGCTGAAGCAAGGTAATCTGACGGTAGCAGAGTACACTGCTAAGTTTGAAGAGCTGGTATAGTATTGTCCTCATTATAATACTGACGGAGCAATGACTTCCAAGTTTTTGAAATTTGAGAATGAACTGCGTCCGGAAGTTAAGTTAGGGATCGCTTGTCAGAAGATCATGAATTATCCTGAGCTGGTAAGCAGAAGCAGGATTTATGATAATGATAACAGGGCCAGGATTGCACACTACAAGGTTGTGAATGACCATAAAGGTAAGCAGAGGTTTTGTGGTACTCCTTACAGTGTTCCTGCTGATAAGGGGAAGCATAAGGCTGCTAGTGATAAGAAGCCCATAGAAGGGAAAGCAACTGGTGATTTGAAATGTTTCCGGTGCGACGACGCGGGTCATCGTGCTAATGAGTGTCCTAATGAGGTGAAAAAGTGTTTCAAGTGTGGTAAGCCAGGCCATGTGATAGCTGATTGCAGGGCCAATTTGCCTACCTATTATAACTGTGGTGAGAAAGGTCATATCAGTACGCATTGCGAGAAGCCGAAGAAGTCTCATGCGTCTCAGGCCAGTGGTAAAGTGTTTGTTGTGGTAGGGACTGAAGCTGCCAGTGAAGAGCGTGCTATCAAAGGTACTTGTTTTATCAATGATATTCCTTTGATTGCTATTATTGATACAGGTGCAACCCACTCGTTCATTTCTGTTGATTGTGTGAAGAGAATAGGACTAGTGCCGTCTACTATTGAGCGGCGGATGACAATTGAAACTCCCTCTATTGGTTCGGTGACTACTTCTTTGGTTTGTTTGAAGTGTCCACTGACTATTTTTGGTAGAGACTTTGGAGTGGATCTGATTTGTCTACCACTTGGTGGTTTGGATGTTATTCTGGGTATGAACTGGTTGGAGTTCAACTGAGTCTACATCGATTATTTTCGGAAGGTGTTGTTGTTCCTTACTCCAGAAGAGGAAGCATTGGAGGATTCCTTGTCTAATAAGGAATTAAGGACCTTGTTGGAGGACGAAGCTAAGATGTTTGCTTTATTTGCGTCATTGTCTGTTGACAACATGACATCAGTGAAAGAGTTGGCAGTGGTGAATGAATTTCCTGAAGTGTTCCCTGATGATATTACAGAATTACCTCCGATGAGAGAAGTTGAATTTAGTATTGATCTTGTTCCTGGTACAAGACCTATATCTATGGCGCCGTACAGGATGTCGACAGTGGAATTGGCTGAGTTGAAATCTAAGATTGGAGACTTGTTGGATAGAAATTTTATCAGGCCAAGTGTGTCTCCGTGGGGAGCTCCAGTGTTGTTGGTAAAGAAGAAGGACGGTAGTATGCGCCTGTGCATCGATTACCGTCAGTTGAATAAAGTGACCATTAAGAATAAATATCCTCTCCTAAGGATTGATGATTTGATGGATCAATTGGTAGGAGCTTGTGTGTTCAGTAAGATTGACTTGAGGTTGGGTTACCATCAGATCAGAGTGAAAGAAGGCGATATTCAAAAGACGACATTTAGAACTCGATTTGGACATTATGAGTATGCTGTGATGCCTTTTGGAGTGTCTAATGCGCCGGGAGTGTTTATGGAGTATATGAACCAAATTTTCCATTCTTATTTAGATCAGTTCATTGTTGTGTTTATTGATGACATACTGATTTATTCTAAGTCTGAGGAAGAACATGCAGGACATTTGAGAATTGCTTTGCAGGTGTTGAAAGATAATAAGCTGTTTGCTAAACTGTCAAAGTGTGAGTTCTGGTTGAAGATGGTGAGTTTCTTGGGGCATGTAATATCTGGTGATGGTATATCAGTGGATCCATCGAAAGTGAGTGCAGTGTTGAAGTGGGAACCGCCGAAGACAGCGACGGAAATTAGAAGCTTTTTGGGTTTGACAGAGTATTACCGAAGATTTATTGAAGGGTTCTCTAACTTGGAGTTGCCATTGACGCAGTTGATGAGAAAGAATCAAGTTTTTGTGTGGGATGCTGCTTGTGAAGAAAGCTTTGAAGAACTGAAGAAGAAATTGACTACGGCACCGGTGTTAGTGTTGCCGACCCCGAGTGAACCTTTTGTAATGTATTGTGATGCGTCTAAGATGGGATTAGGTGGAGTTATTATGCAGAATGGTAAGGTGGTGGCGTATGCTTCGCGGCAACTGAAAGTGCATGAAAGGAATTACCCTACTCATGATCTTGAATTAGCTGCAGTAGTTTTCGTGTTAAAGATCTGGAGACACTATTTGTATGGTTCGAGGTTTGAAGTGTTCTGTGACCATAAAAGTCTGAAATATTTGTTCGATCAGAAAGAGCTAATTATGAGACAGAGAAGATGGTTAGAATTATTGAAAGATTATGATTTCAAATTAAGTTATCATCCAGGAAAGGCGAATGTAGTAGCAGATTCTTTGAGCAGAAAAGCAATTTATATGTCGGCTTTGATGGTGAAAGAAATGGAACTAATTGAGCAGTTCAGAGATCTGAGCATGGTGTGTGAGACTACGGAAGATAGCGTGATGTTGGGCAAGTTGCAGGTGAACAATGATTTCTTGGATATGATTATAGAAAGCCAAAAGCTAGATGTGAAATTAGTGGATTTGATGCCTGGAATAGGAAGTGACCCCGATAGCGATTTTAAGTTGGATAGTGCAGGTGTGTTGAGATTCAGAGGCAGGATTTGTGTGCCGGATAATGATGAGCTGAAGAAGTCGATTCTGAGCGAGGGACATCGTAGTAGTCTGAGTATCCATCAGGGAGCTACGAAGATGTACCATGATTTAAGGAAGTTATTTTGGTGGTCCGGTATGAAAAGAGACATAGCTCGATTTTTTTATGCCTGTTTGACATGTCAGAAGTCAAAGGTAGAGCATCAGAGACCTTCTGGATTGATGCAACCGTTGGAAGTTCCGGTTTGGAAATGGGATTTTATAACCATGGATTTTGTTACGGGTTTTCCGAACACGGCGAGAGGATTTGATGCTATTTGGGTAATTGTGGATCTACTTACGAAGTCTGCATATTTTGTGCCGATTAATATCTGTTTTTCGTTGGTGAAGCTGGCAGAGATTTATATTCGGGTAATTGTGAAGCTACATGGTGTTCCGTCGAGTATTGTGTCAGATAGAGATCCGAGGTTTACTTCAGAATTTTGGAAGAGTTTGCAGGAAGCTTTGGGTATTAAGTTGAAGTTAATTTCAGCTTATCATCCGCAAACTGATGGTCATTCAGAGAGGACTATTCAGCCGTTGGAGGATTTGCTGAGGGCTTGTGTGTTGGAAGAGGGTGGTGTGTGGGATACTCATTTACCATTGATCGAGTTCACGTACAAAAATAGCTACCATTCTAGTATTGGAATGGCACCGTTTGAGGCTTTATATGGTAGGAGGTGTAGAACTCCTCTGTGTTGGTATGAAACAGGTGAGAATATGGTCTTAGGACCAGAAATTGTTCAGTAAACTACTGAGACAATTCAGATGATTCGTGAGAAAATGAAAGCGTCCTAGAGTAGGCAGAAATGTTATCATGATAACCGAAGAAAATAGCTGGAATTCAGTGAAGGTGGTCATGTGTTCCTAAGAGTTAACCCAGTGACAGGTGTGGGTCGTACGTTGAAGTCCAAGAAGTTGGATCCTAAGTTTATTGGACCGTATCAGATTTTGAAGAGAGTTGGTTCTATAGCTTATAGATTGGTGTTACCGCCTGAGTTTTCGAATTTGCATGATGTGTTTCATGTGTCGTAACTTCGAAAGTATGTCTCGGATCCATCTCATGTAATTCAGAGAGATGAAGTTCAAGTCCGGGAGAATCTTACTGTTGAGTCGATGCCGATGAGGATCGAAGATTGTAAAATGAAACAACTCCGAGGGAAGGAGATATCTTTGGTGAAAGTGGATTGGGGAGGTGCTGCAGGAGGCATTGTGACCTGAGAATTGGAAAGCAGGATGCGGGAAGCGTATCTAGAATTGTTTCCATCAAGTAATTTTCGAGGACGAAAATAATTAAAGTGGGGGAGAGTTGTAACACCCATTTTAATTATTTAGTCTTTTTGGTGTTATTTTCTTTGGTGTGCCCTTATGTGGGGGTGTGTCTGAGTGCGTGGTGGATACCCTTAAGTTATGGGGATTGTTTAATAAGTATGGAATTTAATATTAACATAATATAATATAATATTGGTGGTAATATAATAATAATAATAATAATTATTATTATTATTATTATGATTATTATTAATATTATTATTATTAGCTATTATTATTATTGGATTAAATAAAATAAAATAAAAATTTAGGGGTATTAGAAGAGTTTTGGGTAGAAAGGAGAGAAAACACGATAAATCAGTTTTTGGAGAAAAGAGAAAAGGGGAAGAACAAGGGAGAAGGGAAGAGGGCTAGGGCTAACGATTATTGAAGGTTCTTCGTCAATCGGAGCAATAGTCGAGGTAAGGGGGGAGAAACTGATTGGGATTGGTAATTGCATGAACAGGGTAGAGGGGGATTCCTTAACCCCGTAGGCATTTTGGGTGAATATGAATGTTATATTGAAATGTTGATGATTATTGTTGTTGTTATGATGAATTATATGTGTATTGATGTGTTTATGAGCATGGCTGCCATTGATGAATTTGTGTATGTGTTGTTGGTAGATTGGGCAAGTTTTGAGTAACTTCTGTAGTTCTGGTGATGAACATAGGTGTGGATTCTGGAGTTAAAATTGATAGAAAATGATAAAGTAGTGTTTATTGGTTGTAGTATTGATAGGATAGAAGTTGGAAGTAGAGTGATAGGCTTGAATTTGAGCAAGAGAACAGTTCTGGACTGTAAGGGTTTTGAGAGGTTGCAGAACTCGCTAAGCGAGTAGCTAGCAAGCGAGCTAGCGAGCGATTCGCTAGGTAGTTCGCTAGGCGAGCTAGTAGCGAGTGTTCTCTAGGACTTCGCTAAGCGAGATGGGTAGCGAAGGCTTCCAATAGCTACTGTCTTCCTTCGCTAGGGAGTTCGCTAGGGGAGCGGCTAGCGAGCGTTCGCTAGGGCTTCACTAAGCGAATGAGCCAGCGAGCGTGACAAAATGTGACTTTGTGCTGTATTGCATTGTGATTCGTTTTGTAGGATCCCTCAGGCTGGGACAGGTCCAAATATGGTGTTTAGTGGTGAAGAGTGTATACTTGGTGTTAATAGGTGAAAGTATGTAGTAATGAACTTAATTAAAATAATTAAATTGTTATGTGAGGTGTGTATGAGGTATGGTGAGTTGATCAGGAGGATCGTGTGACTTTGATTGAAATAGTAATTGGTGTGTGATGTATGGTGATGTGATCAGGAGGATCGTGTACACCTAGCGTGCTTGTTGTTTATTTGTTGTGCATTTGGTGTCGTGCATATCATGGTGTTTTGGTGGGATGAATCATTGTTCAGGAGGAGTGTATGTGATTCATCTGTACTCCTTTGTGGAGAATGGTGGGGATAGATCATTGCCAAGGAGAGGTGTATGTGATCTATCCGGGGTTTGATTGAATGAACCAATGAGTCGGTACCGCATGCATGGTGTTGAGTTGCATAATTACATTTTTATATGTTGTGATTGATGGTGGACAGTATGTCGTGTTTGGTGAATGTTGGGTGATGAATTGTATGATTTCTACCTTTTATTTCATGTATCTTATTACCTATAATTTTGATCATGATTTCTCACCCTTTTGTTGTTGTTGTGGTCTGTGCTTCTCCGGAGGTACAGATAATCCAGGTACTTAGCTAGCTTGGATAATGATGTGCATGTTGAGTCTTATGATGCTCTGATACGTATCACGGGACTTGGGCGTTTATATGTTTTCATGTTGAACTCGTTTTATTTTCCTGTGACGTATCATGTTGGTGAATTCTATTAATGAATATGTTTATGTAATTGGCGGATGGCCGTGAATGACGAAGTAAGAATAAATATTTTCCACTGTTTTATATTGAAAACCTTTTGATAAGGAACTATGATGAACTATGTGATATCCCACTTTGATGGAAGAACTCTAATGTTTATTTGAATTATTCGTATTTTATGATAATTTGGGGAAGTTGGGTGTTACATGTTCACTTGCGGAGAATCTTCATCAGGCAGAGAACCATACAGAGGATTGGTCATCACAGTAAAAACTGACAAGGTATCAACATTCTGAAGGTCGCTCCCTGACATAGCTACCAACAACTTCCAACCTGACTTCACTTCTTGACACTGCTTGACTCTGCTTCAAACCACTTGGTCGTCTTCCAATAATCACCACTTGTTCAGAATGGGCATCGAGGAATCACTTTCTGAAGCAAATCAAAGGCTGGATAAGAGCTCTGGCCAGCTGGAGAATGATATGCAAAATGATGCAAAAATGCTTATGCAAATGCAATGCAAGATGCAACAAACACGGGATCACAACCCCCACAAAGCTCTGAATACTGTTGCGCTACTAACTGGAGAAGTTCAAAAGTCCGCTCTGAAGAGAAAACCAAAATACCAGGTTGGCTGAAGGTCAATGTTTCCTGCATAACTCAATCCCTCTCACAGGTATGGATTTAATCTGATAAGGTTCAACATCCTATGCGGTCGTCAGCATACAGACTTTCGACAAACGATGATACGTTCACCATTTCTGGTTTGGCATCATAGTCTAACGAAGTGGCCTCACTTAGCTGACTTCCAAATGACCGGTCTCCAGAGTCGACAGCCTTTAGATCCAACACCCTTTCCCGACAAATGTACAAGATAGGATGCCTTCAAAGAAGACCTCGTCTGAACGCGAATTTCATGGGGACTGTGCATGAAGAAACATACAGGTTCATCACTACTTTCCGCTCTAATGCTATGTATATCCTCAATCCTGAGTTTTGGCTTATCTCTTAATAGAATAACCATCCAACAGCAAAACATCAACAAATAATAATATAGGGCGGAAAACGTAAATATAGTAATATACAAAGTACAACACACAAATATACACACCCAAAGACAACCAAACAAACGCTAGGATTGGCTCGCATAGGGGATGGGAAAAGTCTCCAGCAGAGTCGCCAACTGTCGCTACTGCGAAAAAATGAGCCGGCGGAAGACAGAAGAGTCGCCACCGTTCGTTATTTATCCCAAAGAGAAGGAAAGGAAACGATCATAGAAAACCTACGAAAGAGGGAAAAGACAGGTCATCACAACCAAATCTCGGGTTCGGGAGTCGGTTACGCAAGAGGAAGGTATGAGCACCCCTCACGTCCATTATACTCAACAGGATCCACGCTTGTTGTCTAGTCTACGGGTGAAAAACAAACTATCTACGACTGCTATTGCTAAACAGAAAGAAATGAAAGAAACTGACTCGATAGGACATCGCCATCCTATGCCTACGTATTCCCTCGTGTAATGGGGAAGTCAGAGTCAACGTAGTTCGGTAAACTACGGGGGGGATTGCTCGCCAAGGCATCGCGTCTTGTGCCTACGTATTCTCATCTGGTATGAGAAATTAGAGCAAAACGTAGTTCAGGCTAACTACGGGAAAATAGGGCGTTGTCAATCACATGGGGCGAGAGAAAAGGTAAACGATACTAGTGTACACATTCTAGCAGTTAGGTGTATTGATGCTCGACCATTGGAGACTTAGGCGTTACCTGTTTGCGGTAGAACGAACATATTATGTCATTGGTTTAAAGGTATGGATTACCTAAAGGTTTATAACTACAGTCTAGTCTTAATTGCGTTGGGGCAAGAGAAAGGGATATTAGTCGTCAGCGGGAAAGTCTCGATTGCACCGGGGCGAGACAAAAGAGAAGTTAGTTGTTAGTGTTCTCACCAAGATGTCACGTCTTGTGCCTACATATTCTCATCTGGCATGAGAAATCAGAGCAGCTGTAGTTCAACTAACTACAGGAAAGAGGGAAAAGTGCTCGCTAGGATTATTGCAATCCTATGCCTACGTACTCTCAACAAATATGAGAGATCAGAGCAGCCGTAGTTCGGCCAACTACGGGAAAACAGGGTGTTCCCAATCACACGAGGGCGAGAGAAAAGGAAGGAACGAGACACACACGCTAAAACCTAAGACGTAGGAGCGAATGCGTCACATATTGCCCAAAGGGCATACGCTAAACACTCTAGACGAGAGATATGAGGCCCCCCACCCATCAATTCCCACGTTTCTATCACTTACGGCTCACAACACTCGGTGGTTGAATAAAAGAGATGGAATTAGAAAGATGTTACCGAACGGAGTGGTTCCGTTGACCCTTGACATTGCATGCAAACTCCATTCTAAACTTCTCCTCTTTGATCTTTGACGATGATGTTTCAAATTGGGACCAATGTGACGCTAGACCGTCGTAATTCGACTTATAAGAGAAGTCAAACTATAGGAGGTTGCGTATTAATTTACATGCTATAGATAGGATAGAGAAATGATATTGAGGATCATTCTCCAATTCAATAGTGTCGCACGGACCAAAAACAGTGGGATCTCGTCTTGCGGATACAAAACTTCATCGATCACAGAAAGTCAAAATAAAATCGAGAGAAGAAGAAATGAGGAGAGAAAAGAGGTGATCTCGGATCCAACATTATCCATCAACAATTTGATTAATAACGATTTACGGAGGTCTCGTCATCGACCTAAATAGATGAAAATGGGACAAAATGCCCAATAACAAATGAAAAATGGAATTCAACTTCTAAAAAATATAAAATAAAAATCTAAATAGAAAAGTTGATATTAACTTCTAAATAAAATAAAATATAAAATAATATATATAAACTCTAAAAGAAATAGTATAAAGAAAACTTCTAAATATATATACAAAAACTCTAACGAAATTAATATAAAATATATAATATATAATATATACATATTAACTAATAATAATATTTAATAAATAATTATAATATGTACAACCTAATAACAATATCAGTAAAAAAAAAATAATAACTAAAATATATAAAAAGAGTTAAGAAATAAAATATATAAAAAAGAAAAGAACACAGGGGTGGATAGGAAACAGGGGGGCATAAAACAAATGGTATATATTTTTGTTAAATAAAGAAGGGTGACTGATAGTAAAATAAAATGGGCCTCAAACCCAGCTCATAGATAAAAAACAAAAAAACATAGGAATAAAAGGCCCCAAATTCAGATCTTAAACCCATATTCCAACATCTCCATCAGGTGAGAACAATGGAACCGAAATCACAACGACATGCGAAGTCCCAACCTTCACTTCTACCGTCAGCAAGGCCGGAAAAAAACCCAGGAAGAAGACGGATCGACTTCCTACCATCAATCTGGAAAATATCAGATATCTTCACTTCTTTCGTCTCATGTTCGCCTCTCTACATATATTTTTGGGTTGGTTTGATTGAGAGATTTGAAAGTGGGTTATTGGTTGTGGTTTGAAGATTTATGAACGTTGAAGAAGTTTGGAGTTGGAGTTTGTGTGGATTTGGGTTTGGAAACGTTTGGAGACTTGTGGCAGTTTCAGATTGGATACTGAAAATGAAGGACCGATTTGAGATTTGTATGGATTTGGATTGGAAAAAAACAATGAGATGGAGACAGTGAGATTTGTGTGGAATTTGCAGTGGTTGTAGGTTGAATATAGAGGTTTTTCAGGTGGTTGAATGTGTGATGAAGGTGAGGGTTTCAGATGGATTTCTGGGTTTGAAAATGATTAAAGGGGGGTTTCAATTTAAGTTGTTGATGAAGGTGTTTGTGACGACAGTTTTTGAAAGCGGAAAAAAATTTGGAGATAGGTCGAGATTCAACCGAGTTTTGGGTCAAAATCCATGGAAGAAGGTAGCCGGGTTCAGGTTTCATTTTTCCTTCTACTTCTCGTTCATTTCTTTCATATGTTCTCCATCTGTTGGGTCTTGATTTTGAGTTTCTGATCTTGGTTTTGTATGAACGGTGACGATGACCATCGTTGGAGAGTTGGGTCGTTTTTCATCTCTAAGTTATCGTTCTGTTTTTGGTGATAAGTGGTTGTGAGTTGAGATGTGTGGGTTGAAGGAAATTACGGCAAACGCGAGTTAATAGTGGAAGTTTTTGAACGAAAGTTGGAGAATGGTTTGGAGCTTTATGGAAGTTCGAGGATGGTGAAGTTGAAGGAGGGATATGGTGTTTGAAGATGACGGCAGGATATGGTTTAACGTGAAGAGTATCATTGTGAATGGGTTATGGTGATGAACAATGGAACGACGGTTGTTGTGTTTTTTCTGCTGGTTTTTTCAGATGATGATAATGAACAAGAGAATGGAGGGGCGGCTAGGGTTGTTGGCCAAGAAGAAGATGAATAGTAGTTTATATAGCAGAAACATGACACGTGGTGTGCTTGACCTAATGATGATTTTGACTTAATTGAAAAGATTAAACTATTAATTGACAAATGCTGCTGATTAATGATAAATGCTAACTCTAAAAACCAACACTAATTAAATGCTGACTATTATAATAAAAACCTAATTAAATCTAAACTAAAGTAATTTAATTTAAATAAAAAAACTATAATATCTATTCTTAAAAAAAACTATAATATCTATTCTTAAAAAAAACTATAATCTAATAATGCTACTTCTAAAAAAAAAACTAAACAAAGAAATAATAATTCTACTTAATTCTAATAAAAATCTAACAACTTAAAAAACTTTTAATCCTATTAATTAATTAAAGTCTATTTTTTAAATAAAAACAACTATTTAAAAATCTATATAAACTAAAAATAAATCTAATATCTAAAAACCAATAAAATGCTATATTAAAATTATAAAAAAAAACCATTCTCTAAACAAAAATCTAAATAAAACTAACAGCTATATTATAAAGCTATAAAAAAAACCAAAAACAAGAATAAAATCACACAAAGCAGTGAAATAAAAACGAAAAGATCGGGCGAACATCAAAATGCAACTGAAATCAACAGCGCGGACTGGACCACCGAAATGAGAATAAACTCCGCCCGATTTCGACATAAATCTCCTTATTTGAACTGGTTTGAATCTCCTGTAACGCGAGCAAAGCGGCTGTAATCCCGATAATCCGTTCCGAATGACAAAATGCACAGTATGCGATAAATGATATGCAAATACAAATGAAATGAAACATAAGCCAAATTACTGGAAAAGGTTGGTCAAATTTTGGGGTACAACACTTCCGATAACAATCGATGTAGATATAATTACTCTCTAGCCAATTCATCCCCAACATAACATTCAGATCACTGAGTAGTAAGAAAATCAAATCCACTCTGAAATCTCTACCAAATATCGACGCAGGACAATTCAAGCACACTAACGATGTAGTGATCGACCCAACATATGGAGTATCAATCACCATTCCTTTACTCAAGGTAGATGACATAAGTCCTAGTTTCTTCATACAATCAACAAAAATAAACGAGTGGGTTGCACCCGTATCAATAATAGCAATCAAATGAGTGTTATGAATATAATAAGCACCTCTGACCAAACGATCCTCATTAGTATGTTGAGAACCCACCAATGCAAATACCTTCCCATCGGTCTGCGACTTCTTTGACTTCTGACAGTAGGTGTTGATGTGACCCTCCCTGTTCACCATAGTTGTAACAGGTAGGTATGTTGGTCCTACCATCTGCCACAACATGACATGGATTTTTGTATTTGAAGTATTTCTTCACTTCATTATGAAATTAATTAGCACAGTGACCCACGCCCCCACATCTGAAACACTTGTGGAGTACTTGCAAGAAGGATAGAAAGCTCTTGGTATCCATTTCTTCAAATCTTTCTCCTTTTATTCTTTGCTTTTATATTCATTTCATTCACTCTTTTATGTGTTGTTGAACTGTATATCATGTAAGATCCCCTAAGGGACTAAGAAATCATCCTCAAGGAACCACAAAAACGAAATGAAAACATAAAAAAAATGTGAAATTTCGACCTGGACCAGCAACACGGGTCGTGTCACACGACACGGTCGGCCGTGTCACACGACACGGTCGGCCGTGTCACGCTACTGTATGAAGTTTTTTCCCCAGGCCTTGCAACACAGGCCGTATCACACAACACGGCCGGCCGTGTTGCATCACTGTTTCAATTTTTTTCACCCGTGTCACACCACTGTTTCCTCCATATTTTTTTACCGTTTTTACCTTTGTGCCGTTTTTTTTGTGTGTCTCGATTTTTTTGAGCCGTGTGGCTTATGTTTGTATGTGAATATTGTTATGGCCCTTGTTGACCTTTGTTTCCAAAAACTATTTTTAAAAGTAAACTCTCGATTTTATCGAGCCATTTTTGACCATGTAAGTCGAATGCCTTGTGCACCGCCATCGACCTAAATCGCATCACTTCAAATATCTTTACAAGCAATAAATCTTGATCCAACGTCAAGTGTTTCTCTTTTCGCATAAAAATACAAAAAAAAACACAATAAAATATATGATTGGAATTATGCACCATGAACTTTAAAGTGGTGGAGAAGGAATGAGAATGGAACCCTCCTACACTCATTCCGAATGTTTCGAATACAAGGCGCTCGACTTGGTTATTCGAGACATTCATCTCTATCTAAAGTCTTTTGTATAATCCTAGTCAAGAACACATTTTCTTCAAAAAAAAACTAAAAACAACATCAACTCATCAAACTATTTTTGCCTTAGGGCGTCAATCCAAAAAACCCTTTTTCAAGGTATAAAATCAACCAACAAACAATAATTTCATAAAGCCTCCGAACTACGGAGCTCTGATTCTTCACTTCTTTTAAGTGAGGATACATAGGCACAAGTGCCACAATCCTTGGCGAGCACTATAATAATAAACCAATCCCTCTTTTCCTTAAACAAGCAGACTTTTAGAATAAAACACCCATTCACGCGAAATAACCTAGGAGGTTCCCATCGAGTACGATGGATGCGAGGGGGTGCTAATACCTTCCCCTCGCATAACCGACTCCCGAACCCTAAGACTTGGTTGCAATGACCATGCTCTTTTCCCAAAGGTTTTATCGCTATTTCCCTTTCCCCCCGTGGGATAAATAAAATCCGGTGGCGACTCTGTGTCATTTTTTCGCGTAGCGACAATGTATGACCCTGAAGGGGTTAAATATTAGATAGTGAGTAATTTTAATGCCGTAGGGTGTAATTGAAGGAAAAATTGTAATATGTTGTCCCTATAGAAATAGGAATATTCAAATGTTAGTAACTCTGAAGTACTCAGAGCAATTGCAGGAAATAGTGTAAATAGTGTTTTATGTGTTGCAAATGTTGCCAGATGAGCCTAATAAATCATAGAAGTTGTGCAGTTATTTCCGTATAACCTTAGGAATGTTTTAGTGGTGTTTTGAGTGCTTTGAGTAAGTGATTCGCAAGAATAATTGAGTGAAAATCAGTTCCGGAGCGTAACAACGTCTTTCTGTCCGTCACGGATGTTCATGTTTTCGGTCAAAATTGTTTTGGACGTAACTTTGGATCCGTAAGTCCGTTTTGACCCCCGCTCGAAGCGTTGGAAATCTAATGAACAGAGCTATAACATAGGATAGATAATGAATTTTTTTTCCCAATTTTTTTATATCTAATTATGGTTGAGAAGTCAGTGGTGTATGTGTTCTAGTAACGAATCATGTTCTGGTTCAGTGATGTTTTGATTACGATGAGTTTTATGATGTATTAATCGAATTAATATGATGAAATTACTATGAATTGATGAGCTATGTGATGGGATGGTTATGACAGTGGGATTATGCGATCAATTACGTAAGATCAGGTTGTAGTGTTACTTGTATGAGAATAATTGAGAACGTGCAGACACACGTTATTTTCCCTTGTTGCGAGGTTGTTATTGTTGTTGTTGTTGTCGTTGTGTTCTTACATGATTAAATTGAAATTGTAATTACTTGACTTGTTGTGAGTCTTATTGGTTGAAACGATATTGTTATTGTTCTCATACATGAATAGGTGGAAAATGATAATGTCTTGAGTTGTATGAAATTGTGATGCTCTGTTATGGACAGTTTGGTTGTAAGCATAAAGATTTGTTGTATGGTTGTTATGGTTGTGTTGTAGTCCATAATAGGTGCATTTCATGGCATATTATCTTGGTTGGCCTGTATTGGCGTTTGGTTGGCCTGTATTGGCGTTTGGTTGGCCTTTATTGGCATTTGGTTCGCTTGTATTGGCTTTGGTTGGCCTGTATTGGCGGCCTTTAATGGCAAATAAATTGGTTGTGGAGTTTTACTCCTAAATGGTACCACATGCATATGCACAGTTGTATCGCATTGCATTGAGAAGTCTTGTTGATCATGAGTAATATGGTTGTGTTGATTATGAGAAATATGATTATGTTGAATAATAATTATGAGTAATGTGCCATTTATGCACTAATCGTTGTATATTGATTATTATGAACTGTTTTACTCACCCTGCCTGTTTGAATATTACCTCCACGTGGGTAATGCGCAAATACCAGTTGTAGATGTGGATGCCGTTGAGGATCTTCGAAGTTTTAGAGTCGTTAGCCTTTATGGTTAACTTAGAGGGTCTTGCTCTGATACGTAGCACTCTTGGGAGGATGAATGAATGATGTTATTATTCTCTTAATTGGTTCCCTTGTTGCTGAATTTTATCAAGTATTTTACATTGGTTGTTTCTGAAAAATGTTAAATAAATGGTTGGAAGTATAGACCGATGTTGTGGTCGAAACTAGTTGTTTACGTGAATTAATGCAAGATGATTTCTTGCTGAATTTTAATGAAATATAGTTGTTGAATTTATTATGAGTTGTCGAAAGTTTATTAAGTTCCGCTGCGAAAAATTAAAAGGTTGCTTTATTATTTAGATGCTAAGCATGTTGTTGTTACTTGTTCATCCAAAGATCTGTGCTATGTATGATACTGAATGTATAATTACAAGTGTATGGTTTCTGTTCAATTTGAAGTGTAACATCTCTGATGCGTCCCAGAATTTGTGAGTGTGACGGTCGTCACCACTCCCTGACGCTCGTCATGACCATTACGGTCGTGACACGCATGACGGTCGTCATGCAGTCTGTTTTTGCTGCGCTCTGATATTTCTGTTGTTTTTCCTATTTATTCGTTGGGTTAGAATGAGGTGTTACATTAGTGGTATTCGAGCAGGTCGGTCCGTCCGGCCAAGTTGTCTAATGTTGTTGGTTCCCTTGTATGCGACATGTGTGTGAAAACACTGTCGATACATGTTTGTTTCCTAACCTTTGTCTGCAGAAGTGGGAATGATTCAAGTGGGGGAGAAGCTTGTACTTCTCCAGGATGCTGCAAGTGCAGAGTGAAGGCTCAATGTGTGGTTGAATGCTCTTACAGTTTGGCAAAGATGGTTTGTACCCCGTCATGATTTTCAGCTGTCTATTGACAAATTGAGGAACTGATCACCCTTAATCTCTTGTTGATAGTAGTTGGGATTGTGTTGGATGGGATAGACGTGTCTTGCAAGCTTAGATGGCGTGAGCAGTGAATTGTTTTGAGTTAAGCTAAGTGCTTAGGAATTGTTTTGATGAGTTGGTTCAAGAAGGTGCTGAGATAATTATTTGATGGAAATTTAGAGTGTTAATGTGAAGTGGAGTTGTGACCGACTTAGTCACGGAAACTAATCCGATATTGAGAACTCTACATTGTATGTCTGTTTGGATGGTTGAGGAATTAATTTGATTGAGTGGTTTTGAGACTTGTGGCTGGTGTGTATTCTAAGGCAGCAGATTGTGAAGTCGAGTATATGGTGGACAGTGATTTCTGGTGATTGTGAGAAGAGGTTGGGCGTGGAATGCGATATTGGTGTACTTGAGGTTTAAAATATTTCAAGTTGAAGATGTGTTGAATGGATTCCTAAGTGTGAAATTGTTGTTATACGTCGAATTCCGAGATCGCAGTTTTTTACGGAATCGAAATCGAACATACGAAATTCGTTTAACGGTCGAAAATAGAAATCTGGACTGTCATGTTCGCCGAGAGATTTGCCTAGCGAAGTGTCCTGGACAGAAAAATGTTGTTTTCGTATTTTTGTCGTAACGGGAGAACCGTAACTCGGAATGACGCACGATTCGAAGCATTGGAAAGCTATTACAATGATCTATGTGATGGTTCAGCAGTGGCATGGAATTAAGTTAATTTTGATGGACTATATTCGGATTTTGTAGTAAATGCAGAAAATGTGGTTCATGTTTCCGCCATAACTCACAAATTGAGTGTCCGTTTGGCATGGGATTTTCCATACTTATTTGATCGAGTCAATGGTTGTGTTAATCGAGGATATATTGATATATTCAAAGAGTATAGGGAATCATGTTGAGCATCGGGAACTTGAGTTGGCAATGTTGGAGAAAAAGCTGTATATGCCACTGTGAAGAAAGTTTCAAAGAGTTTTTGGGAGAGCTGTCAACAGCTCGTGTGTTGATTTTGCCGAATCTAACCGAACTATTTGTTGTGTTTTGTGATGTAGAGAATATGATTGGGACTTCTGAAGGGTTATGGTTTTTGATTGACCATTCGGGTAAAGCAAACATGTTAGCTGATGAATTGATTTGGAATTCTTTGCATATACCGATGATGATTGTAGAAAAGTTAGAACTGATTGAGCAATTTTGTGATATGAGCTTGGTTGGTGGAGAGACTTCTTATGGAGCTTTATACGTTGGAGTTTACTAGTGGTATTCCTGATGAGATTCGAGAAGGTCAGGAATCTGGTTTGAGTTGGTAAATTGGTCGAATTGATGAATTAAAGTCGAAGGGCGGAATTGCAGATTAATGAAAACGGTATCATGAGATGTCGTGATAGAGTTTGTGTTCCAGATATTGTTGAGTTGGGAATAAGAGTATTCTTGAGGAAGGACATTCAAGTGGTTTGGGTATCCATCCCAGTGTTATGAAGATGTGTTTTGAGAGTTACGCTGGTAACTAGTGTTGGTCGAGCTTTGAAGTCTCAGGAGCTCACACCGTGTTTCATGGTTTGTATCAGAGTGGCGCAGTGGAAACGTGGAAGAAGTGACATGTTAGACTATTTTACCGCTATCGCTTGTGAAAAAATTGTTGGATGTGTTTCATGTGCCTAAGCTGAGGAAGTACTTGGATTCAGATGGACGATGTACAAGTCAGATGTGAATTGACTGCTGAGGCATTGCTAGTTCGGATTGATGAACGAGAAGCAACTTTGAGGTAAAGAGATTTCCTTGGTAAAGGTAGTTTTAGGAGGACCAACGAGAGGAAGTTGTATTTGAGAGTTGAGGGTCAGATGAAGGAGTCGTACCCGACTCTGTTTTCTTGAGGTAATTTTCGAGGACGAAAATTCTTTAAGTGGGGGAGAGTTGTAACACCCCAAATTTAATCGGAATATTTAATTAATTATTTAATTAAGAATATTCGTATTTTGATGGTTTTCGATGGTTTTGTGAATTATTGGGAATTATGCGTTTTTGGACTATTTATTTAATTAATGGTATACTATATGAGAATATTAGTATTATTGATTAAAATAAATATAAGTTGGATAAGGGCAATTTGGACAATTATGAAGAGTTAGTAAGGGTGTTATGAGAAAAGCCCAATTGTGTGGCCCAAGTCTAAGTTTGACAAAATAGAATTCTGACGGTTTAAGATTCATTTTGTTAACCGTAAAAAGAATGGAGGCCAGAGCTCTGAAGAGAGAGAATGGAGGCAAAAAGCTTTGGAAGATCCCAAAGTTGACCGTAGAAGTTGTGAATCGACTAAGGTATGGGGAGTACTGCTTTTCATAGTTTTCTATGTATGTCTTTCGGTGTGTTTGTGGTAGATTGGTGTAAAGTTTAGGGATTTGAGTTAATTGTGGGAAACGGAGAAGTAACCGTAAGAATCCGAGATTATGGCCAAATGGCCAAATGATATGGATCGTTGAATATTAATGTGTCCTTGTGGGAAAAACTTATGGGAAATTGGACCTTCGTGGCCAGAACCTTATGGGAAAAACTTATGTATGACCCTGAAGGGGTTAAATATTAGATAGTGAGTAATTTTAATGCCATAGGGTGTAATTGAAGGAAAAATTGTAATATGTTGTCCCTATAGAAATAGGAATATTCAAATGTTAGTAACTCTGAAGTACTCAGAGCAATTGCAGGAAATAGTGTAAATAGTGTTTTATGTGTTGCAAATGTTGCCAGATGAGCCTAATAAACTATAGAAGTTGTGCAGTTATTTCCGTATAACCTTAGGAATGTTTTGGGTGCTTTTAGTAAGTGATTCGCAAGAATAATTGAGTGAAAATCAGTTCTGTAGCGTAACAACGTCTTTTTGTCCGTCACGGATGTTCATGTTTTCGGTCGAAATTGTTTTGGACGTAACTTTGGATCCGTAAGTCCGTTTTGACCCCCGTTCGAAGCGTTGGAAAGCTAATGAAAAGGGCTATAACATAGGATAGATAATGGATTTGTTTTCCCAATTTTTTTATATCTAATTATGGTTGAGAAGTCAGTGGTGTATGTGTTCTAGTAACGAATCATGTTCTGGTTCAGTGATGTTTTGATTACGATGAGTTTTATAATGTATTAATCGAATTAATATGATGAAATTACTATGAATAGATGAGCTATGTGATGGGATGATTATGACAGTGGGATTATGCGATCAATTACGTAAGATCAGGTTGTAGTGTTACTTGTATGAGAATAATTGAGAACGTGCGGACACACATTATTTTCCCTTGTTGCGAGGATGTTGTTGTTGTTGTTGTTGTGTTCTTACATGATTAAATTGAAATTGTAATTACTTGACTTGTTGTGAGTCTTATTGGTTGAAACAATATTGTTATTGTTCTCATACATGAACAGGTGGAAAATGATAATGTCTTGAGTTGTATGAAATTGTGATGCTCTGTTATGGACAATTTGGTTGTAAGCATAAAGCTTTGTTGTATGGTTGTTATGGTTGTGTTGTAGTCCATAATAGGTGCATTCCATGGCATATCATCTTGGTTGGCCTGTATTGGCGTTTGGTTGGCCTGTATTGGCGTTGGTTGGCCTGTATTGGCGGTCTTTAATGGCAAATAAATTGGTTGTGGAGTTTTACTCCTAAATGGTACCACATGCATATGCACAGTTGTGTCGCATTGCATTGAGAAGTCTTGTTGATCATGAGTAATATGGTTGTGTTGATTATGAGTAATATGATTATGTTGAATAATAATTATGAGTAATGTGCCATTTATGCCCTAATTGTTGTACATTGATTATTATGAACTATTTTACTCACCCTGCCTGTTTGAATATTACCCCCACGTGGGTAATGCGCAAATACCACTTGTAGCTGTGGATGTTGTTGAGGATCTTCGAAGTTTTAGAGTCGTTAGCCTTTATGGTTAACTTAGAGGGTCTTGCTCTGATACGTAGCACTATTGGGGGGATGAACGAATGATGTTATTATTCTCTTAATTGGTTCCCTTATTGCTGAATTTTATCAAGTATTTTACATTGGTTGTTTCTGAAAAATGTTAAATGAATGGTTGGAAGTATAGACCGATGTTGTGGTCGAAACTAGTTATTTACGTGAATTAATGCAAGATGATTTCTTGCTGAATTTTAATGAAATATAGTTGTTGAATTTATTATGAGTTGTTGAAAGTTTATTAAGTTCCGCTGCGAAAAATTAAAAGGTTGTTTTATTATTTAGATGCTAAGCATGTTGTTGTTACTTGTTCATCCAAAGATCTGTGCTATGTATGATACTGAATGTATAATTGCAAGTGTATGGTTTCTGTTCAAGTTGAAGTGTAACATCTCTGATGCGTCCCGGAATTTGTGAGTGTGACGATCATCACCACTCCCTGACGCTCGTCATGACCGTTACGGTCGTGACACGCATGACAGTCATCATGCAGTCTGTTTTTGCTGCACTCTGATATTTCTGTTGTTTTTTCTATTTATTAGTTGGGTTAGAATAGGGTGTTACAAGCCGCATATTCTGCAACTGTCATATTTCCTTGTTTTTATTCCAGGAATTCAACCTCTTTCTTGCCACTAACATCTTTTGAAAAATAATTCTCTGAAAACTCATTCTTGAATGCCATCCAAGTAATAGGACCACCTGTAGCTTCAAGCCTTTGACGAGTGTTATCCCACCAGTCTTCCGCTTCTCCATTCAGCATGTACATGCCAAATTGAAACTTATGGGCTTCATTGCATCCCATGGCTATGAAGATTTTCTCAATATCCTTCAGCCACTTTTGCGCCATATTCGGTTTGTGTCTACCCTCAAACTTAGGTGGCTTTTTGTTCTGGATCTTTTCCAAATTACGGAACTCGACGTCCCCAGCACTCTGAGTGATGCCTTACACCGCCTGCGCAATAGCTTGTAGCGCATAAGCAATCGCAACATCATTCCTACCAGCCATATAAGTATGCAATGTGACTCACTGACACGACATAATGCATGCGGTACCATCACAATCACATGCGGTTCACCCTAGAACCCGATTCCCGTCGGAATTTGGATAAGATGTATACATTCCTATGAACTACAACTTATCTCCATACGACTCGCACATAGAGTCCGAACAAGACGAGGCACCCATCATGGATTCCCACCTAGCTCGTCTCCACATGACATGACATGACATGAATGCATGACACAAATTATGCACAACATAATAATTATTCAATCATAATTTCACGATCTTCAATGATCACACACGAGCCACATGTTAACCGTAGTTCTCTCTGAAATTACCAGCACCGCTCAAGACCGTCCGCATAATGACAATCTTGGTGCACAAACATCAAACACGTCTCATAAAGACAATCATATAAAATTACATGTTTTTATCATATTCTCTATCATTACTAGTTCTCTTATGTCCAATTATGTCACATTAGTCTTACAGATCAAGATAAATTGTATCGCACACAAAATCGCGACAAAAATCATAAAAACGAAAAAATTGCACTACAGCCCTGCCCATACGTGTATGGCCCTGCCCCATTAATAATCCTTGAAAACTTGAAGGTCCAGCCACTTGTTCGGGAGGGGGATATGTTCTTGTAATAAAAAATCGGGTGATCTCTTCACCCTAAGTTATACGTATTAGAATATTAATTCCATCTCTAAGAATTATTAATGTAATTAGCAACCTCTAGGCTAGGCACTCCAATTGAAATCATTTGACACTCAACACTATCATGACCAATAATTCCACACATTTCACAAGGTGGGACATTAGGGATGACATCACTAACATTCATTTTATCAAAATTTTGAAATAAGGCATAAACTTTAAGATCAATATGATCTAAAACGTCAACTTCATACATGCCCACTTTTGTGGGGAATAAACGTTTAATTGGATTTCAATCACTTCTCCATTCGTAGTGGCTATGCGTCATATCTTCAATGAGAGCATATGTATCCTGTTTTTCTTTTCATTATAGTTCCTCCTACATTGACATCTATTATCATCATCGTGTGTATAGATGCCTGTTGTAAAAGGTATGAGCAATTATCCATTTTCAAGTCCAATATGATAACACAACCTTAACATCTCCTTAAAATCCTCTCATGATTCACAAAGTGATTCTCCGTCCTTTTAGGTAAAACATGTGATTTGATTCTTTAATTGGGCAATTTTACTAGGCGAAAAATATTTAGCAAGGAAAACAATTTTTAATTAATCCCATGTTGTGTTGGATTTGGAGAGTAGAAAATGTATCCAAGCTCTACCTTTTCCCTACAATGAAAAGAGAAAATTATAAGTCTAATTGCATTACTAGTGACTCCATTCATTTTAAAAGTGTTACAGTAATCAAGAGAATGAAAAGATGGGAGATTTGGACCATCATTCGGTCTACCTTTTCCCTACATTTGGTCTGATGTTTTTTTATTAAATTGATATTTAATTTTCAAAACTTCAACCACACCTCTTATGACAAATAAAAATTGAAGTTGTTATTTAATGGCAGAAAATAACAAATAGAGAGGCAGAGAAGTAGAGAAAACTGTTGGTTAAAAGAAAGGAATCTTTTTGGTTACAATAAATAATAGAAAGGAAAACTGAAAACTATCCCACGTAACCAGGATTTTAGGGAATTGAATAATTAAACTAATTTGCTCCTAAAGTATAACAACTACTACTAGCTTGCTCCTAAAGTATAGCAATCACTAATTGACTAAAAACTGAAACAATAAAATAAAATAGTAATAATAAATCTAACAGTTACAAAAGCACATTTAATACTCCTCCTTGCTTTAGGAACTGCAAACTCCAATCAGTTGCCTTAGATATTCAAATTTGCTGATAGATAATGGCTTTGTAAACATGTCAGCCAATTGATCTTCAGACTTGCAGTAAATTAAGTTTACTTCTCCACTTTGTTGCATCTCTCTCAAAAAATAGAGCTTGATGTTGAAATGTTTAGTCTTTCCGTGACATACTGGATTGTTTGCAATAGCAATTGCAGCCTGGTTGACAACAAAAATTTCTGTTTTGTTCTTCTGCTGCAAAGATAAATCACATAAAATCTTCTTCAACCATAAAGCTTGATTTACAGCAGCTGTTGCTGCTATAAATTCAGCCTCAGCGATGGATTGTGCTACAATCTCTTGCTTCTTTGTGCACCATGAGAATACTCCTGAGCCTAGGCTGAAACAGTATCCTGAAGTGCTCTTCATATCATCAATGGATCCAGCCCAATCACTATCAGAGAATCCATACAACTTGAATTCTTTACACGTATCGAACTTGACTCCATAATCAATAGTGCCTTTGATATATCTCAATATTCTTTTTGCTGCTTGCAAATGAATTTCACTTGGACAGTGCATAAAACGAGACAAGAGACTTACCGCAAATAGAATGTCCGGCCTTGTTGCAGTGAGATACATCAGACATCCTATCAAACCTCTATAATATCCTTCATCAATTTTTTCAGCACCATCATCCTTGCTCAACTTCTCCTTTTGATTCATTGGTGTGCTAACAGATTTACATTCCTCCATTTTAATTTTTTTCAAAATTTCCTTTTCATATTTTCTTTGACAAATTAACACTTCATTCTCACTTTGTTTGATCTCAATTCCAAGAAAATAGGTCATGAGACCAAGATCTGTCATTTCAAAAGCTTGCATCATTTCTTGCTTGAACTCGTCAACTAGCCTTGCGTCATCTCCTGTTACTAAAAGATCATCCACATAAAGGGAAACTATGAGAAATTGTTTTCCCTTATGTTTCACATAAAGAGTGGACTCGGATAAGCTTTTTACAAAGCCTATGCTCAATAAGTGATCATTAATCTTGCTGTACCAAGCCCTTGGCGCTTGCTTGAGGCCATAGAGAGCCTTTTTTAGAAGATAGACTTTATCTTCTTCACCTTGCTTCACGAATCCTTCTGGCTGGTCTACATATATTTCTTCATGTAGCTTTCCATTTAAAAAAGCTGATTTAACATCTAACTGAAATATTTTCCAACCATTTTGCGCAGCAACTGCTAACACCAATGTAATAGTATCTAATCTGGACACAGGTGCAAAAGTGTCAGAATAATCAACACCAAAAATTTGCGCATACCCTTTAACTACAAGTTTGGCCTTATGCTTGTTGATTGAGCAATCTGCATTAAGCTTTATTCTGAAAACCCATTTAACTCCAATGACTTTTCTATTTTCAGGCCTGTCAACCAGCTCCCATGTTTTTTTTTTTGTATCATGGACATCTCCTCCTCCATTGCAGTTTTCCATTTCTGGTCCTTTTGCGCTTCCTCGGAGCTAGCAGGTTCACAAACTGCTACATTACATCTTTGATAGATGTCAGATAACAGCCTTTTGCCTCTGACTAGAGGGTCGTCTTCTAATTCATCCTGTAACAGCTCTGTTGTTTGCTGTCCTGAATGCTTATCATCAATGTTGCCAAATAGTTTAGTTGTTCTTTGTGAGTTCTCCCAATTCCATTGTTGTTCTTCATTAAAGTGCACATCTCTGGTAACAATCATCTTTCTGGTTTGAGGATGATACACTTTGTAGGCCTTTGAAACTGAACTGTAACCCACAAAGATGCCCGAAGTTGCCTTCTTGTCAAGTTTGTCACGCTTAGCCTGTGGAACATGTGCAAAACAAACACAACCAAACACTTTAAGAAACGTTAGTGATGGCTTATACCCATACCAAGCCTCAAATTGAGTTTTATCCTTCAAGGCTTTGGTTGGAAGCCGATTTTGGAGAAAAACTGTTGTGTTAGCCGCCTCTGCCCAAAATGTTTTAGGCAACTCCTTCTCATGTAACATGCATCTAGCCATCTCCATCACCGATCTATTTCTCCTTTCACTAACCCTATTTTGTCGTGGAGTGTAGGGGGCTGTGAGTTGATGTTCAATACCAGCTTCTTCATAAAATTGATTAAATTTTGTTGATGTATACTCTGTCCCATTGTCAGATCTTATACATTGAATCTTGCAGCCACTTTGAGTTTCCACCATTTTCTTGAACTTCATAAATACTCCAGCCACTTCATGCTTAAATTTCAAAAAAAATATCCAGCACATTCTTGTGAAGTCATTTATGAAAAGAATGAAGTATAAACTACCTTGTAGTGATGGTGTTCTTTGGGGTCCCGCCACATCAGTGTGAACAAGCTGCAACTTTTGAGAAGCTCTCCAAGCTGATTTGGGGAATGATTTTCTTATTTGTTTACCAAATTGACAAGCATTACAATTTGGTAAATTACCATAAAGTATTGGCAGACCTCTTGACATGCCTTTTCTTTGCATGTTCAACATTCTTTCAAGATGGCAATGGCCGAGTCTCTTGTGCCAGAGTTCTGTGGGACTGACTTGAGTAAAATAGGCTGCTTGCTTCTCCTCTGTTGGATCAAACGAGAAGTTTTTACCTCTCATTTTAACCCGTAAAACTTCCCAGCCAGCAATGTCGTAGATGAGACATTGTTGATTTTCAAAGGATACTTTAAATCCCTTTTTAATCAAATGACCTACACTTAGTAAGTTTTGGTCAATATCAGGTACGTAGAGAACATCGGATATAATTTTGGTACCTGAACACGTTGAAATTGCAATGGTTCCTTTTCCTTTTGCAGTAATATAGCCACCATTCCCTATTCTGACCTTTGAGACATTTGTGGGCTTTAAATCCTTGAATAGAGTCTTGTCATATGTCATGTGGTTCGTACAACCACTATCAATTAACCAGCATTCAGAATTGCTCCTTGTCGAATAGCATGTTGCAGCAAAAATATAGTTTTCTTCATCTTGCTCAACAACTTGGGCATTGGCTTCATGTTGCTGCTGAAATTTGCTCCTACAAATTACAGCTTCATGTCCAAGCTGATTGCATTTACTACACTTCGCTTCTGGTCGTTTCCAACATTTGTATGGTGGGTGACCCGATTTCCTGCAGTGCTGACAAGGTGGGTAGTTTTTCTTTTTAACCCTACCATTGTTTTGGTTGTTTGCACTATTACCGCTGCTTGATGGCTGGTCCTTCTTGACATGCTTCTTTCTACTAGTTTCCCCATAATGGTGCTTGGCTCGTAAAGCACCTTCGACTGCACCATCTTGTCTCATCAACCTTCGCTGCTCTTGGGACTGCATAGCACTTACAAGTTCTGCCAATGTGATCTTTGAAAGATCCTTAGTGTTTTCTAATGAAGTAATAGAAGCTTCAAATTTTTCAGGAGCAGTTACTAGTATTTTCTGAACTATTCTTGAATCAGAAAAATCAGAACCTAACAACCTCACCTTGTTAGCAATGTTAAGAAGTCTGTTTGCATACTCCTTAATTGTTTCAGACTCCTTTATCTTCTGCATTTCAAATTCTCTAACCAGATTCATTGCTTGCATTCCCTTGATTCTTTCATCTCCTTCATATTCTTCCTTGAGGAAATTCCAGATCTCAAATGCCGAATTAATCATCATGATTCTGGTGAAAATGTCTTGTGAGACAGCAGCAAACAAAGTAGCTCTTGCCTTAGATTTTCTTCCTTTCTTCTCCTTGTGAATTTTTATCTGAGTCATAGTTGGATTGTTCGATAAAGGAAGAACTTCATAGTCTTCCTCAACGGTTTCCCAAAGGTCATTTGCTTCTAGGTAAGCCTCCATTCTTGCTACCCAGATGTGATAATTATCACCGTCAAACACATGCGGTGCTAGTTTTGTGTAAGGAGTTTCAAAATCCATCTATTTGATGAATTGAAGGAAGGTTTATTATGGTGGATTTTTTAATGGGTTCACTCACAGGTCCCTCTAAGAAGAAGGCTCTGATACCAATTTGTTAGTTTAATGGCAGAAAATAACAAATAGAGAGGCAGAGAAGTAGAGAAAATTGTTGGTTAAAAGAAAGGAATCTTTTTTGATCAATAGAAGCGTTACAATAAATAATAGAAAGAAAAACTGAAAACTATCCCACGTAACCAGGATTTTAGGGAATTGAATAATTAATCTAATTTGCTCCTAAAGTATAGCAACTACTACTAACTTGCTCCTAAAGTATAGCAACCACTAATTGACTAAAAACTGAAACAATAAAATAAAATAGTAATAATAAATCTAGCAGTTACAAAAGCACATTTAATAGAATTGGAGTTTAATTTTGCATACTTATATAGTGTGACAAAACAATTCATTAAGGGAGGGAATTGGAACCAAAAGTATCTTTGTGTTTAATACTACACTGATGACTAAATGGTGTTGGAGAATGATTCATGAACCAGGTGCGATTTGGAAGAATTTGCTGGATTTAGACATTACTCTCAAGTCTGCTATTGATTTATTGTGGCAAATAAATATCTCCATGAAGGTAAAAAAATTTGGGTAGAGCAATTGTTTGGATAGGCTCCCTACGCGATCAAATTTGGCGGCCGGGGGAGTAATATGGAATTTCCACGACATGGTTTCTGTCTTCTGCTTCAACTCATTAGAAACCATTAATCCTCTGTTTATAACTTGTCCTCGTATGCGTTTAGTTTGGACACAATATTTTATTGGGTTGGGGTAGCTTGGAGTGAGAAAGCTAACTGTTGTGATTATTTATTGGACTGGTTTTTGAAGATGGTGGGTAGGAGCTCGAAGAAAAAGGCATTATGATTTGGTTCTTCACATGTTGGTGTATTTGGTGGATGAGAAATCAGATTATTTTCAATGATGCGATTGGTAATCCGGATGAAATTGTTCAAAAATTTGTACACTCTTCTTGGTGGTGGTTGGCATTGTCTTCTAATCGTAGGTTCAAGTGTAACTGTTATGAATGGTGTAAAAGTCCTTCTGATTTTTTGTAAAAGGTTTGTGAATGTAATTGATTGATTGTTAGGGGTTGGGGTCATATTTTTTTTGTATTGTGACGGTTTGAATTGAAAAACGCCTAGTATTTTCTTTGAATATATTTACTTTTAAAAAATAACTATGACATATTTAAAGAGATCTGGGTAAGATCTTTCAACTGACCTGAAAGCCTATAATCTATCATAAACCAAACATTAGATTAGATGTGAATAAATGAGTTAGAGATGAATTTTAGGGTATGCAAAGCGATCTACATTATAAAAACTTATTCTTTTTAATGATTAAGTTACAACAAAAATGACCTCCATAGAAATATTCAACCGTTAAATTACGGTTAAATAAAATCCTTAAAATGTTTCACAACTCAACTAAAACTAACTTCAACTTCTTATACTTAGTCTCTCAAAGTTTGAGAGGACTTTGAAATGAGCCATCATCCATCTCTAACAATAACCTTCTTCAAACACAAATTGAGAATTTTAGATATACTAATTTTAATAACAAATTGAGATAACATGTTCAAACAGTGTTTATGAGAAAAATATTATGTTTTTAAGACTTGAGAAACCATAAAATCTAGATTGGATAAATATTTTTATCATCTTGAATATCTTCTTCATAGAATCAGGAAGAGAATAAACACTCATACAATATGATTGAATAACTTGCACAACAAAATTTAACCAAAACAAGCTGACATGCCTGAGAAAGCATTTTATTAAAAATTTCATCATGTAATAGGACAGGTACATAAAAAGCATTTTATTGTGTTTATAAAAATCTCCTATGTTTCATATTAAACATCATGGACCATATCCATTTCATTCCTTCATTCATTCATGTGATAGCACAAAACAACAAATACTAACCCCAAATAAGAGATTACTTATATAGCATTATAGATAAGATGCATCACTCTCAACTTCCATAATAATTTTTGGGTCGATAGCTTTATTTTTCAGAAAACTTGAGTACCATTTAGCAGAGAGTTTAGGTGTTCTCTTCAAATTTGGATCTTTCAAATCTATGTAGTATAGGCCAAAACTTTCTTCATATCCTCCAATTATTTCAAACAAATCCATAAAGGACCATACAAAATAACCTTTTATATTTGATCCACTCTTTACTGCTTTAGCTATGCTCCCAATGTATTTATGCAAGTATTTTATCCTAGAAAAATCATTCAATGATGAATTGTGAGGTGTTGAGTGGCCTGCAAAAAAGATTTGTCATACAAATAAATAAATAATGTGAATATTTTGAGAGAATGGAATGGAATAATCATGATGTATTTTGGAAAATTGTCATACCATTTTCATGTATATAAATTGGAAAATTTCCATAATCATTCTTCAAGGAATCTAGCACCTGTTGAAAATTCTAGGCTGTAATTAGAAACTAAACCAATCATAAACAAATGAAAAGAGGAAGGAGACCTTGTTACTAAAATTATGTTACCTTGTTTATAGATGTATCATTTTCAGGAAGTACTACGACAAGAAAGAACGTTTATAAGTAATTTGGTAAAGCAACATATCAAATTGGTTTTGTAGATAAAAAAGAGCAGAAAAAAATTTAAAACATACTTGTAATTTCTGCTGCTATATCTGGCAGGAAATCTATATATTCCATTTTCAGACTTTCGGTATAGTTGTTAACAGAAAATGTGCAGTAAAAGTTTATGCCTAAGAAGTCAATTGAGTTTCTGACCAGATTTGATTCTTTTTTGGTGAAGGAAGGAAGCCTTGAGCCAACAATCCTTTTCATTATATCAGGATAATCACCAAATGTTAATGGATTTAGTACCCTGCAATAATAAATGATAAACATAGATTTCTTAAAGAAATTAATGTAATTGTGACATTAATTGTATTGTAAAAAAAGTTGGATTTCTATGACAATTATTGTTATTTTAGAACTGTGTTATGATTCAAATTAGAGAAAATTCATGTCATCCAAGTTAGTCATTAAAATGATTAGAGAAAAGTGACACATGTCACTTGATTGATCCATGAATTAAGGGAATGAAGTTAACAAGAAATATTCTCTTAACCTTTTATAAAAGGGAGCTTTGATTGGAAACAAAGGCATGGAAAAAAATTGATGAAGTCTCTTCTCTTTCTCTTTGGTACTCTTGTAGGTTAAGGAAGTTTTTGAAGGGAGGGGAATTGGTAGATATGGAAGGCAATATGTGAGGAAACGTAAGAAAGAGAAAGAGAGAGAATAGGACAAATTCTGTTAGCAGTAGCACATGGGTTGAGACAGCTGGCAGCAGCTGTATGGTACTAGGACCTAGGAATAATTCCATAAATGATTGGGTCCCAATCAATTGTGAGGGAGGCAAATATTCCATTGGATCTGAACCCTAGGAGAGAAAAGGCCTCTCAAAGTGCCTCTATCATCTTTCTTTTTTGCATTATGTAATTTCCTTGTACTGATTTTGCTAGATCCCATTTGAACTCTAGCCTATTTCTTTAATTAAATCAGTAATTTTATCAGTTTTCTTGTATTGTTTCTGAATCTCTCTTTTAGATACTGAATTGATTCTATCAATTTGGTATCTAGAGCCTTGGTTTCGCTTACTCTGTGGATGGTTTTTACGCGTGGTATCATGGAGAATTGCGTGGAAATGATAGAACAAAGGATGAATCAGTTTGAAGGGACGATAGGACAGATACGACAGATCGTAACGGAGCAACAGTCCAGACCTCAGGTGACTGTGGAGCAGATTCGCCAGCTCATTCAGGAGCGTCCGGGTCACCACAGAGGATCCGACGACGATGAAGATGACGGGAGCATAAGGAGTAACCGTTCGCACGAATCTCGACCCAGAAATCGTCGTTACGGGGGTGGCGAAGGAGGGCGAACCATGGGAAGAAGAAGGAAGTTGGAGATTCCCATTTTCAAGGGAGATGACGCGTATGGTTGGCTCGTGCGGGTCGAGAGATACTTCCGTTTGAGTGGTGTAAGGATGCGCGACAAACTAGACGCGGTAGTGTTGGCTATGGAGGACAAGGCTTTGAATTGGTACCAATGGTGGGAGGAGCAAGCCCCACTGAGAACATGGGAGGAGTTCAAGGTAGTTGTGATGAGGAGGTTTCAATCGGGTCTGCTGCATAACTCGATGGGGCCTTTGTTGAGCTTAAGACAAAAAGGATCGGTGGTGGAGTATATGGAGAAATTCGAAATGCTGGTAGCTCCTTTAAGAAGGGAAGAACGAATTATGTTGGACTCCATTTTCATGAATGGACTGAAAGAGGAGATTCAAGCTGAACTAAAACTCCATGAGAGTCAAAGTTTAGCAGATTTGATGGATAGGGCCCTGTTAATTGAAGAAAAAAATGAGGTGGTCCACAAGAAGGGTAGTTCATGGAGAGATAGAGGAGGATCTTTTAAGATCAGGGATCCTGCAGAGGTAGGAGGATCTAGGAGGGAGGGAGAGAAATGGAATGGAGGAGGTAATGAGAAGTTCAGAGGGAGGAGATTAAATCCTGCAGAATTAGAAGAAAGGAGTAAGAAAGGGTTGTGTTTCAAATGTGGGGATAAATGGAATAAGGAGCACATATGCAAATTCAAGCATATGAGTTTTAAATTATGTGAAGAAAGCAGTGAGGAGGAAGAGGTAACAGACGGAAAAGGGGTGCAAACAGAAGATTGGGTGGGCGAAGTGAAGGAATGCAAGACTTTGCAACTCTCCCTGCAGAGTCAAGAGGGACTAACTTCTAATAAATCGTTCAAGGTCTGGGCTACAGTCAAAGAAAGGGAACTGTTGACACTAATTGATTCCGGGGCAACTAGCAATTTCATTGATGCTAGGCTAGTGGAAATGATGGGATTATAGTTGATGGAAACACCACCATATGTAATTGAGGTGGGGAACGGAGAGAAGATGAAATATCAGGGGGTGTGTGAAAAACTGAAGTTCTGGTTGCAAGGAGTGGAATTCAGCCAGAATTTCTTTTTGATGGAGTTAGGAGGGACTGATATGGTGCTAGGAATGGATTGGTTAGCTAGTTTGGGCAATATAGAGGCTAACTTTGGAAAATTATGCCTTATGTGGGAGTGGGGTGGACAGAAGTATAATATTCAAGGAGATCCTACATTAAGCAATCAACAAGTTTCTATGAAAGGAATGATAAGAGCTTTGAAGGATGAGGGGATGGGATTCTATGTGCAAACCGTGCAAATGGTTGCAGCAGAAAGGTATGCTGAGTTAACAGAGTGGGATGAGATTTTGGGGAAATTTGAGGAAGTGTTTCATTTACCTAAAGGTCTACCACCCAGGAGAGAACATGATCATGCTATTTTGCTTAAACCTAATGCTGCCATTCCAAACTTAAGGCCTTATAGGTACCGTTTCTATCCAAAAAAAATGAAATAGAAAAAATTGTAGGAAAAATGCTTCAGGCTGGTATCATAAGGCACAGTACCAGTCCTTTTTCAAGCCCAGTGTTGTTAGTAAAAAAAAAGATGGAGGGTGGAGATTTTGCACAGATTACAGAGCTCTAAACAAGGTGACCATACCTAATAAATTCCCCATTCCCATCATTGAGGAATTATTAGATGAATTGGGTGGAGCAGTCATCTTTTCCAAACTAGATTTGAAATTTGGTTATCACCAGATTAGGATGAAGGATGAAGACATAGCCAAGACAACATTCAGAACACATGAGGGGCACTATGAGTATCTTGTCATGCCTTTTGGCTTGACAAATGCTCCCTCCACTTTCCAAGCCCTCATGAATGAAGTTCTCAGGCAATTCTTAAGGAAATTTTGCTTGGTTTTTTTGATGACATCCTCATATATAGTAGGAGTAAGGAAGCACACAAAGAGCATTTAACTGTAATATTGCAAGTGTTGAAGGATAACCAACTATTTGCTAACAAGAAGAAATGTTCTTTTGGTCAAGAAGAGGTGGAGTATCTAGGGCATTTAATATCTGCCAAAGGAGTAGCAGCAGACCCCAGAAAGATAGAAGATATGATTAAGTGGCTTGTTCAAAAAAATATAAAAGGATTAAGAGGCTTCTTAGGTCTAACTGGCTACTATAGGAAGTTTGTAAGGAATTATGGAAAAATAGTTTGGCCCCTTACTCAGTTGTTGAAGAAAGACAATTTCCTGTGGAGTACAGAGGCACAAGTGGCTTTTGATGAACTGAAGATAGCCATGACCACCCTCCCTGTTTTGATTATGCCAGATTTTGAAAAAGAGTTTGTAGTGGAGACTGATTCTTCTGGCAAAAGCATTGGAGCA
The DNA here is from genome assembly GCA_963859935.3 of Lathyrus sativus. NCBI lineage: Eukaryota > Viridiplantae > Streptophyta > Magnoliopsida > Fabales > Fabaceae > Lathyrus > Lathyrus sativus. The sequence goes on from OZ012737.1 coordinate 441,540,336, forward strand.
GTGTTAATGCAGGAGGGCAGACCTGTGTCATATATGAGTCAAACTCTAGCAGCTAAAGCCCAACAAAAGTCAGTTTATGAAAGAGAGCTCATGGCGATGGTCATAGCTATTCAGAAATGGAGAGCTTATTTATTAGGCAAGCATTTCAAGGTGCATACAGACCTAAAAAGCTTAAAGTTTATAACAGAGCAGAGGGTGATGGGGTAAGACCAGCAGAAGTGGCTATCTAAATTGATAGGATATGATTTTGAGGTTAAGTATAAGCATAGAAAGGAAAATAGTGCAGCAGATTCCCTTTCCAGGCAGATGCAGTATTCTCACATAACTACTGTCCAAAGCGAAGCTTGGAATGGATTAGAAGAGGAGGTACAACGGGATGAGAAGCTGAAGGGGATAGTGCAGGCCTTATTAGCAAATCCTCTTAGTCAGAAGGGGTTTCAACTTAAGGGAGGAAGGTTGTATTATGAAGGAAGAATAGTGGTGCCTAAAGGATCCCCTCGAATTAGTTGGATTCTGAATGAATTCCATGATACAGCAGTGGGAGGGCATTCTGGTTATCTCAGGACTTTCAAAAGGATTAGTAGTGTGGTATATTGGGAGGGTATGAGAAAGAGAATTCAAGAGTATGTGCAGGCGTGTGAAGTGTGTCAAAGGAATAAGTATCAAACATTGACACCTGGAGGATTACTACAGCCTTTACCTATTCCCACACAAGTATGGAGTGATATTTATATGGATTTCATAGGGGGTTTACCTAAAGTGCAAGGAGTAGACACTATTATGGTGGTGGTAGATAGACTTTCTAAGTATGCTCATTTTTTTCCAATTAACCATCCTTATACAACCAAGAGTGTTGCTGAAGTTTTCCTTCAAGAAGTGGTTAGATTGCATGGATTCCCTAGTTCCATAGTTTCTGACAGAGGCAAAGTGTTTCTTAGCCATTTCTGGATTGAGCTATTTAAGCTGGCAGAGACTAAGTTGAAATATAGCAGTGCCTACCATCCTCAATCTGATGGCCAAACAGAGGTAGTTAACAAGTGCTTGGAGACATATCTCAGGTGTGTTACAGGGCTCAAACCTAAGCAATGGCCTAAGTGGTTAGCATGGGCAGAATATTGGTATAACACCAAATACCATGCCTCACTAAAGACCACTCCATTTGAGGCACTATATGGAAGAGCACCTCCAGTGTTAATTAGAGGAGACACCCCTGGATCTGCAGTTGATGAAATCAGTAAATTGACAACGGAAAGAAATTTGATGATCAAGAAACTGCAGGAGCAGTTACTCAAAGCACAGGATATGATGAGAAATCAAGCAAACAAGCACAGGAGGGAGGTGGTTTATGAAGTAGGAGATAAGGTTTTCTTAAAAATCCAGCCTTACAAAATGAAGAGTTTAGCTAAAAGGCTGAACCAGAAGCTGAGCCCTAGATTTTATGGACCTTATGAAATAGTTAAAAGGGTGGGGGAGGTGGCTTATCAGCTTAAGCTGCATGATGATACTAGAGTACATCCAGTATTCCATGTTTCCTTGCTGAAAAAAGCTATTAGTGCCTCTGCAGAACCCCAACCTCTGCCAGATTGTATGAATGAGGATTGGTATTTAGAACCTTCGCCTGAGAAAGGAATGGATTACAGGAGGAATGATCAAGGGGATTGGGAGGTCTTGGTGAAATGGAAAGACCTTCCAGAATTTGAGAACTCTCGGGAGTTGGCTGAAAGGTTAAAAGAGGAATTTCCAGTTTTCTTCCTTGAGGTCAAGGAAGTTTTTGAAGGGAGGGGAATTGGTAGATATGGAAGGCAATATGTGAGGAAACGTAAGAAAGAGAAAGAGAGAGAATAGGACAAATTCTATTAGCAATAGCACATGGGTTGAGACAGCTGGCAGCATCTGTAGGGTACTAGGACCTAGGAATAATTCCATAAACGATTAGGTCCCAATCATTTGTGAGGGAGGCAAATATTCCATTGGATCTGAACCCTAGGAGAGAAAAGGCCTCTCAAAGTGCCTCTATCATTTTTCTTTTCTGCATTCTGTAATTTCCTTGTACTGATTTTGCTAGATCCCATTTGAACTCTAGCCTATTTCTTTAATTAAATCAGTAATTTTATCAGTTTTCTTATATTGTTTATGAATCTCTCTTTTAGATACTGAATTGATTCTATCAGTCTCTTCTCTTTCTCTTTGGTACTCTTGTAGAGTAATAGCTTAAGTCTTGCACTTAATTTTCTTCTCTCTTACTAGTATTTATATTTCCTAAACGGATTGATTCTATCTTACTTTAAATTATGATTTTACTTGTAATTCCATACTCTTGAATCAATACTATATAATATTCATCCATTTATTATCATAATGTTCATTTTGGGTTGTTAAAAAAATCAAAACCCTTACACATTATTTCGGTTTGGAGTAAGGATCAATGCAATTTGATTTATTTCATTAAGGGACTTTCCCAAAGGCCTATATCAAGAGTCGTCGCATCCATCAATGGACCTCATGAGGTTTCATGTAAAATCTGCACTCCTGAACGAGTTAAAAAACCATAGTATGATCAACCCTAATAACATAGAAGAGAGATACCAATAAGCCAATAAGGGTGGTCGAATTAGAGTATCAATGAAAATTGATGTCACCCTATTAGAGTCATGCCAATGAAGGAACTATTTTATAACGGTTACTCAAAAAGAAAGAAGATTCTAGTACCACAAAACCCAAAATAGACATGCGATAGAAGGACACTTGATAAGAATATTTAGAAGGCAAACAATTCTGTGATCATTTCGTGACTTTTCCTTTCACATTTGTCCTCTCTTACAATTGTCTAAAGTAAATGGTTATAGATTTCTAAAAACTCCAAAACTCTACAATAAAGTCTAACAAAAACATCACACAAAGGTATACATTATTCTAATCTTAAAAACCTCTCACTTTTTTAGAATGCCACAAACTTGGGTGTCAAAGTGTTTATAAGTACTCTACTACCAAACTTAAATGTAAAATACTCACGACCTTTGAATATCTCAGTTCAGACTAGGGATATCAATTGGATCCATTAAGAAAATATTCATCCACGAAAAAATCTATCCAATTCATTCATTACATAAAAAGTATGTTAATGGATTCAACCAAATCCATTCAATTTTTATATATAGGAGGATCCAATCCATCAAAAAATATTTTAATGATCCAATAGATCATTTTTATTATATATTTAAAAAATTATTAAAGTTGAATAATTTAAAATATATGATGTTTTATTTTTAAAATTAAAACAAAACTCTCTCTCTCTCTCTCTCTCTCTCTCTCTCTCTCTCTCTCTCTCTCTCTCTCTCTCTCTCTCTCTCTCTCTCTCTCTCTCTCTCTCTCACTCATCCCTTAAGGACAAGGCAATTAAACCATTGGACTACAACATTTGTTCAAATTAGTAATTCTTCCAATTATATTTAAATTCAACTTTATCATCCATCCATAACATTCAATTATCAATCTCTCTATAAAGTACCAACAAGAAAAGTGTTTTGAGGCAACAACGAACCAACAAGAAAACCCACCTCATAACCGTTATGAGTTCTTTCCCACTTCCCAATAAAAAGTTGAGATAATCTTTAGCCTCATTCAACTTACTCTGGTTGCACAAAAACTTAACAACAATAATATACATAACACTAGTCACATAGCCCTTCATACTAATCAAACTAAGAATAATACTAAAAGAATTAAAATAATCCTCCTCAGCAAGTGCATTAAGCAGAATATGATTAGAAAACCCATCCAAGTCAAGCCCCTGAAAACGCATTTTCCCAAATACATGAAGTGCAACTTCAGGCAATAGCATAACCAACGACAAGGGTATCTTCAAAACAAACTCGGTGAGCGAAAACACGCTTCTTGAACTTTGAAGAAACTCAAGAACCAATGACACATGTCTAGCCTGGGTCAAGATACGGAAAATCGCTACAAAAGTAGCTCGTGTATGGTTGAAACGAGGTTGAAGGCCAAACTAATCAAAGAACTTGAGACATAAGAGAATTTAATTATTGTCTCACTGTGACAGAGGATATGAAGAACAACATGTTTAGATAGAGGAAGCGAAAGGGAGGAAAGAGAAGATGATAAATCATCATTGATTGAGAGATTCTGGTATATTCGAATGAGGAAAGGGTGTTTGGAATGGTGGTGGATTTGAAACCACATTTTGAAGGTGGAAGCAACATTGCTTTGGGTGATGGAAAATGAAGGCTTTGCCGGTGAAGAAAGTGATGCATAGTGAGTGTTAGGACAGTAAACCAAAGTGACTAAACTAGCCCAATGGCCAAGCGTATACATTATCAGGTAGAGAACCTGTGTTTAAATTCTGTCTTTGGTAGAATTTTTGGATTGTTTTAGTTTTTAAATTTTTGAAGTTTATAAAAAGAAAAATAAAAAAAGCCAACCTAGACTTAAAAAATTAAAAATTAAAAAATAAGTCAAGCTTTCCATGTTATTAAAAAAAAAAAGCTTACAACACTAAAGATTCTGATGACTATGTCTCATGAGGTACCATAATAAGAGAATCTTCAAAAGTTAGGGAAAACATCAAACTTCTTTTTACAGTGAGATTTTTCAAAACCGCCATATGACAGTGGGAGAATAAGTGTGTGTGTGTGTGTCTATATATATATATATATATATATATATATATATATATATATATATATATATATATATATATATAGAGAGAGAGAGAGAGAGAGAGAGAGAGAGAGAGAGAGAGAGAGAGATTTTCAAAAATGTAATTAAAATATTTAAATTAATTTTAGGGATGGATGAATATCCATCTATTAAGAAGATTTTAATGGATGAGTTGGATAAATTTTATTTTTAATAGATGCATGAATATACCTCTATTAAAAAGAATATTAATGACTTCCATCTAAATTAGTTTAAAGACTTTTTAGTAGATTATTAATGAATTACTTTGATCCATATATTAATAGATCAACTACATCCATCAATTTATCCATTTTTTCAACCTCAAGTTTAGGTATATTGATGCATGTGTGTGATTGTATTTTAAGGCAAAGAAACCTTATTTGTAGGGATGTGAGGTTGTAGACAAACATAAAGAAATTTGATAAAATCATTACTTACCACCCGTTTCAAAAGTCTTTTCCCCTTCACTATATTAATGTATCAAGTGTGATCTATGTGATATTTGAAAAGTGAAAAAGAGGATTTACATAATACACTTTAAATACTAAAGGAATAGATAACTTTAATCTCTTTGAAAATCAAAGAGCATTTTATAATAAAGTTAACCTAGGTTATGAGCTTAATAATAATGTTAAGAAATTAGATAAGATATATCATGTTCATCAGATTCCTAAATGCAAAATCCTTAAATGTAATTGTTGCAATATAAATGGTCACATTGCTCCTTTTTATTTCATCAAGAAAAGCCGTGAAAGCAAAAATGGTCATCATCCTTCATATTTTTATGAAAAAGAGGATTTACATAATACACTTGAAATACTAAAGGAATATATAAATTTAATCTCTTTGAAAATCAAAGAGAATTTTATAATAAAGTTGACCTAGGTTACGAACCTAATAATAATGTTAAGAAATTGGATAAGATATACCATGCTCATCTGACCGCTAAATGTAAAATCATTAAATGTAATTATTGCAATAGAAATGGTCACATTGCTCCTTTTTATTTCATCAAGAAAAGTCATGAAAGCAAAAATGGTCATCATCCTTCATATTTTGACAAAAAAGTCGATGAAGGCTTATTCTTAGGATATCCCACTTCTTTTAGAGACTTTAATAAAAGGACCCTGATGATAGAAAAATAAGTTTGTGTTACGTTTAACAAGTCTAACATCTTGTTTGTAGAGGTAGATGTTGTTGGTTGTGCAAGTTACCTTGAGAAAACATCCTTGAAATATGATTAACAAGATAAAGATCAAAATGAAGGTCAAGAAAAAGATCAAAGTCTAAATGAAGAGAGTCAAGTTGAATAAGGAAATATAGAACATGTCAATCTTCCAAAAGAAAGAAAAAATAATAAAGATAATCCAATTCATAATTTTATTGGAAATATTTCTAATGGAGTTATATAACTCAACATTCCTTAGCAAGGTATGTAACCATACAAATTTTATATCTCAAATTGAGCCAAAGAAACTTATGAGGCTCTCATCGACAAACATTAATCTCTTTCTATGAAAGAAGAGTTAAATACTTTTAAAAGAAAAAAATATTCTGGAACTCCTTCCCAATGCCTAAGCTAATCAAGTGCTTGGAACACGCTAGATCTTTTGCAAGAAGCTTGATAAGGATATAAATGTTTTGAGAAATCAAGTGAGACTTGTTGCGAAAGGATGCAATAAGTAGGAAGACATAGATTTTAATGAAATATATGCCATTGTAGCTCGATTAGAGGCCATAAGGATGATTTTATATTTCTCTTGAATCATGGAATTTAAACTCTTCCTAATGGATGTAAAGAGTGTGTTCTTGAACAGTTACACCCAGAGGGAATTGTTTGTAGAACAACCTTTGAGTTTTGCAGACTCTTCTTTCCTAATCATGTTTTCAAATTTAAAAAGGCTTTGTACGACCTAAAACAAGGCATCCTCTTTTAAAAAAATTAAAGCAAATCATCTTATTAGTTCAAGTTTATATTAATGGCATCCTTCTCGATGCTACTTATATATTCTTGTGCAATGAGTTTTATGAGATGATGAAAAATGAGTCAAGATGTCAATAATAGGGGAGATTCGATACTTTCTTGGCCTTCAAATTCATCAATCCAAAGAAGGTGCATTCATTAATCAAGGAAAGTACTGCAAAGAATTGTTCAAGACGTGTGGAATGGATAAAGCTAAAGTTATATACATTCTGATGAGCACTTCATGCAAATTTGATAAAGACGCAAGAGGAAAGCCAATGAAGGAAATTAGATACCGAGGTATAATTGGTTCTCTTCTTTATCTCAATGCATCTCGTCATGATATAATGTTTGATGTGTGTCTTTATGACCGTTGACAAGAAACCCTAAAAGTATCACATCACATTGCGGTAAAATGCATTATATGATATCTCATAAGCACACCACTATTGTTTTCATGATATCCCAAGGGAACAAATTATGACTTGGTGGGGGTACTTTGAATCTAATTTTACTGGATGCAAATTAGATCGAAAAAGTACCAGAAATACGTGTCACCTGCATGGAAGCTCGCTTATCTTCCCACATAGAAAGAAACAAGCAAGTGTTGTATTATCCATAGTTAAGACATAATATGTTGTTGCAGGTAGCTATTGTGCACAAATTATTTGAAGGAAACACCAACTAAGTGATTACAAAGTTAATCTTGAAGTAGTCCCGATAAAATGCAAACACTAGTGCCATATCCCTCACGAAAAATCTGGTATTTCACTCTCAGACTAAAAACATTAAGATTAAACCATTTCATTGAGGACCACTTAAAAGGGGATTGCATAGTTGAGAATGTGTCTTTCTTTAATTAACTTGCAAGTATTTTTACTAATCCTCTTTCTAAAGAAAATTTCTTTTTCATAAGAACCAAATTAGGAATACTAAAACAAAAATTTATTTTTCATAAGAACTAAATTAGGAATATTAAAACAAGGGTTAAATATGTTTGTGGTCCTCCTAAGTATCACATATTTTATTTTTAATCACTCAAAAAGTTCTTTAAAGAATGATCCTCCTAATTTTTTTTATCCACACTTTTGGTCCCTTCTGCAACTTAGCGACAAAATTAGAGACAATTTACTACTTAGCAAGTGAATTAGCGACAATTTTAGCACGAGGGACCAAAATTAAGGGTGAATATTTTTAGAAGGACCACTTTTTGAGGGGCTAAAAGTGAAATATGAGATATCTAGGAGGACCAGAAACATATTTAACCCTTAAAAGAATCATGCATGGATTAATATCTATTATATGTTTCTTCTCCTTCTTCTTATTCCCTTTCTATATGTGTTATAAGTGATTTATATGCTTGCATTGTCGAAAAGCTGACTCCAAACACAAGAAGAGGTGTGAATTATGTATTTAAAATTCGTGATTAATTAAAAAAATTCCTTAATTAAAAAAAATTCCTACTTAAAACAACTAGTTGTTCTAGTATAATAATAGTACAAAGAAAAGAAGCAGAAAATGAAAGGAATTGTAAAGAGCAGAAAATAAATTGACAAAAAATAAATAGAGAGAGTTTATAGAGATGACACCAAGATTTATAGAGGTTTGACCAACTGTTGGCCTAGTCCTCTCCTTGAGAGTTTTAATAATAACTTAAGCTTTTTTTAGGTTATGCCTATCGAAATATTTTACACTACCTTATCTCCGCAACCAAACAAGAACTTTTCCAAAGCTTGAACATACCTCAATAACCAAACAGAACTTTTATTGGGTTGAGTTCTAGAACCAAACATAGATTTTCACTAGTTTATCTCTAAAACTAAACAAGAACTTTCAAGAGATTCACACTCTTGAAATAACCAAACAAGGGCACTTCACCAGTATAAAAATTTACTCACAAGTTGTTTTTACTCACAAGGCACTAAGACAACTTTTGGTGAAAGAAAAATAATAAAGAGAGAAGAGGAAAATGATCAAATTTAATGGGATAGAAGAAATACAAATTCTTATGTGATTTCAAATGAGGGAAAGCCTCATTTATATAGGTGAAAATATAGATAAAAATTGAAGCAACACAATGGCTGAATTAATGGAATAGTCAATTAGCATAATCAATTATTATAAGTGAATAATCGATTGTTCAAGGCAGAAACATAATATTTTGATTTCTAGTTGTTGTCAATCATTAAGAAACTTATTCTAGTTGATTATAGACATTACAAAGTGAAATAATAAACTATAGCACTAGGTCAAATTGATTATTCAGCTGTAAAACAACTCCTAATTGATCAGACAATTTTCCAATTAGTTAGCTAGGCCTTTAAAATATTTTAAGGTGGTTTTATCAAATCAATAAAGAATCCTCAAGGGTTTTGTCTGCGTGTGACTCCTTAGTAACTTAAGAGTTACTATTCTACTTTTACAAGACTCAGTCATTACGAAAGATACGATCAAGTGAGCTTTGACACTTCATTTCTTTCACAACTCTGAAGCTTCAAGTTCCTTTGCTAGATACACCGATCATATAAGCACCTCACTGAAACTTTGAATCTTTTAATTGATGAGGCTTGATATATATTTAAGTTGATTAACATCATCACAGAATTAGAAAGCTATCACCACTGACTTAAATAAGCATCATTGTTGTCATCATCAAAGCACCAATACATTGAACAATATAAAGATCATTGGTTCAACAACACCCATATTAGCTTCATACTTGCAAGCACATAGATCCACATGCATACCTTCTTTTATGCCACTTTGATAATGACAAAGGGAGAGAAGTATACACTCAAAGGGAGTATGATATACTCTCTATATATGTAAGGGAGAGTTTAACCACTCCAAATTTTTATCTTTTTTTTTATTCTTGTTTGTCCACTTCCATGAGAGATGCATTGTCATCATAAAAAAGGGGGAGAATATGAAACCATGTACTTGTGGGTACAATTATATGCATATGATCTTGGTGGAAGATGATATTGATTGTTTTGATGATTATAACACCTAATATTAAGTTGAGTTTGGTGGAGTCCTTGAGAATCTCTTATCAAGAAACCTCTAATGATGAGGTATATCAAATAAGCCATATAAAGTCTCATAAGATAAGAGAAATCAAGTCTCAGATGAAGTTCTGAGTCATTGATAAATCTAGAAAGGGATCTCGAAGCTTCAAGGTTGTGAAATAAAGGAAGTGTGAAAGCTCTACTGGTTATGTGTCAGAGTGATCAATGTATTGTAAAAGTATAAGAGTATATCCTAGGATATTAAGGAAAATCTCTCTCACACGCCAAAATGTTTTTGAATCCTCTATATTTGATTAAAAACATCTTAAAACCCTTAGAAGAACATCAATGTACTCATAGAATTAATCAAGGATATTCTTAAACATTTAGCACGCTTATACGCACCTCCTAATTGATTAAGTCTCTCATCCAATTGATTGGAGAAAGGAATAAAGCTTCACAAATGGTATAAAACAATAGATTAAGACATTAGCCGTTATAGATTTTCCTTTTTGAGGATTAAGGTTGTCGTCATTTTGAAGCACAAAATTGATTAACCCTATGGCATAATTGATTATGAGCATTAACAAGCCCATGAATCATTTTCCTTTTTGAAATGTATTTTTCCTATATAAAAGAGGCTTGTCTTTATTTCAAATCACATCAGAATACAGATTTCTATTATCTCTTTCACTAGTGCTGCTTTAGTGCCTCGTGAGTACAAAATACTTCTGAGAGTTTTCGGTAGTACATGTGTTCGTGCTTAATAGTGCAGTTCTCTTGTTTGATATCTTTGGTTCTTGAGTTTTTTTGGTAAAAATGTCTATTTGATTATTCAGATTGTCTTGGTCAAATATCTGTTTGGTTCTTGAGATTAGTCGTCAAAAGCTCCATTGAGTATGAGAGATCACCATGTATAAAATCTCTCAAGTGTTATAATAAGGTTTGTGGGAATAACCATAAAATCTCAAGACATAATTTTAGTGAAACTCTCAAGAAGAAGTTCTTGAGAAAGAAGTGGACCAAATGGTCAGTCTGAACCTTTATAAATCCTAGTGCAATCTTTATATTTCTATCTCTTTAACTTTCATTGCTTAATTTTCTCCCACGAACATCATCAAGTTTTATAAATCCTATTGCAATTTTTATATTCCTATCTCTCAACTATTTTGGAAGAGGTTTGGTTCCAAAAATTCTCCCACGAACATTATCAAATTTTGTGTTCAAAACATATAGAAATGTGTAAACTTATCTCGCTCCACCAAGTATGTGTACTTCTTCTCATCCTCATTGCAACTCTATTCAACGTCATCATATACATCTAGTTGTTTCTAGTGATGACTTAGAGTATTAAAATACTTTATGATTAAGTGGTCGCCTTGTTGTAATTGATAAAGTATCTTTTGATTTCAAATATTGTAAATGCGTTGCCTACATCACAAAATATGTTTTCTTCATTGCATCCCACATCTCCTTGGCAGCTTCATAATATATGAAATTTTCTCCAATTTAATTATTCATAGTATTAAGCAGTCATGACATTAATTGATAGTAATTATATTTATACTAGTATTTATAACTTCCTCACAATTAGAATTCTTTAACTGATGTGTAATAATCATCGTATGATTAAGATACTCACCAATAGAAAACATCACATTAAGGTATACGCTATTTTAATCCTAAAACCTCATCCTTTAAACCGTTACCAGAGTACTTGTAGGCACCCTAGTACCAGATCAAAACGTAAGGAAATCAAGACCTTGGATGGAATTTACAACCAGATCTCAGTTCACACATATGTGAAAAAATGGTCCTTGTTGGATGCATGTGTGTGTCATGTGTGATTCTAGTTTACGCCAAAAAAAACATTATCTGTAGGGACGTGATAGTTATATATCATAAATTGGTTGTAGACAAAATCATTACTTACCACCCCATCCAAAAGTCTCGGGCGCTTTGAGTGGCAATAATATCTCCACTAGTATTTGTCAGTGGAACAAAGTTAATAGTAAGAAGATTCAACCCAATAAACCCATGTTGTACTGCCTGCACTTAAAAAAATAGTTTTCATAAACATAGTAAAATATCATAATTAAGGTCATAACGTACATAACCATTATTTTATATGATTATGACAAGTTCTAGATAAATTTTACCTTGTATTTCTTGTTATACAACCTTGCAACCGAAGCATGTGCTAACAACATATGATGTGCTGCCAAATAAGGCTCAGTTGAAGAATTTCCTCTTGAGCATTTAGCTATAGAGAAAGGAGAACACCTCTGAGGTGGTGCTGTTCCAATACCATAGCCAAACATTGCAAACACATTAACCTCGTTCAGTGTGGTCCAATGCTTAACTCTATCACCAAATTCTCTGAAGCATACATCAGCATATGCTGTGAAGTCATACACAATATTTTTACTAATCCATCCTTCATATTCGTCTTCAAGTGCTTGTGGTAAGTCCCAATGGTGCAGTGTAACATGTGGTTGGATCCCATGGCTTATCAGTTCATTTATGAGGTTGTTGTAATATTGAAGTCCTTTGAGATTGATTGGTCCTTTTCCATCTGGTAATAAGATGGTTAGAATAAAAATTAATAATCTCTAGACATTCTTTCAATTAATTAATTAGTAATCTCTTTAAAATCACTTACCTGGAATAAGTCTTGACCATGATATTGAAAACCTGTAGGCATCTAAACCCATATTAGCCATGAGTTCAACATCTTCCTGCAGAAAATCAAGATTTGCATTTTCTTAGAGCAATTTTTAAATGAATTAACTTCAATTTATGTATACTCTATAGTCACGGACCTTATATTTGTGATATCCATCGCATGCAACATCTCCATCACCTTTATACATATTCGCTGAGAGTATATATTAATTAATTAAGTAAAAAAGTCTTGTATTAAGAAATGAATTACTATATATTTTAAATGAAGTATATGTTAGTAAAACTAAAGGACAATATACCATTTCCAGCATGGGAAAAGGTATCCCATATGCTTGGCTTCCTACCATCTTCATTTGCTGCACCTTCAACCTTTTCATCATAAGAGTTCACAAATTATTATTATATTATTTCTTAAAAGTTAAAGTAGCTATTTTATTATAATGAGAATCTATTTTTTTTTTCTAAAATTATTTTATTAAAGAAGAACAAAGATAGAGAAGCAGAAACCTGGTAAGCAGAGGTTGATGCACCGAAGACAAAGTCGGAAGGGAAGTCATCTCTGCTCAAACTATCAGCACTATAAGAGAAGAGGAGGAGAATTACAAGTACTATCAATTTCAAAGCAAAAGCCATATTGCATTTGCTTCTGCTTTCCGCTGTGAGTTATTTCTATATGTATTTTTTTAAATATATTATAGTGAACATATAGGACTTTGTTTTGCACTTTCATCAATAGCAAGAGAATCTTTCCTTTATTCAACAGCTTACTTTACATGTAAGGTATAACGAATGACACGTGTTAGATTACTCACAGCGAATGAAATGCATTGGTTAAAATTACTTATGGTCGGAAAATGCAATGGTTAAAAGAAACAGGCTTGCTATTTTGACATTGTTTCTTGTATACACCTTACCTACACCTTAGATCACAACAAAGCAACAATTTTTTTTACAGAAATCAAAGTAAAATAATTATTAAAAAAAATAAATAATAGATTTTATATATATACTTATAAAAATGAATGTGATGGTTGTGTGTAGGTATCGAGTTGAGTATGTTGAATTGGTGGATAATAGTCATCATCAGTTGCGAAAGTAGAGGTGGGTTGAGAGAATGTACTGTTGAATGTTTGTTGTTGAGATTGAGATTTGAATAATCGAAGTTTGGTTGAGGAATTGGAGTAAACTGTAAGGGTGGTCGATGAGTGGATTGGTGTTGATATTGTTGGTTGTAGTAGTATTTTGGTTGAGGGAATGTAGTGTGGGGAGTTTGGTGTTGGGATGAGGTGGCATAGAAGATGTGTTGTTAGGTGGTCTGTGTGTGATGGTATGTTTGTTGTGCAGATGAAGATCCTTATCCCCCATATTGGGATGTGTACATTGGTGGGACATCTTGATGTATTGGTGCGGCAGGTGGTTGAGTTGAAAAGCAGACATGTTGACGGGGTTCGTTCAAAAATTGGGCGGGAGTAACATGCACAAATGGAATTGCATGTAACCAATTCAAATATTCTTGACTTGGCTTACGCTCACCCACTACCGTGTCCCCTTGCAATACCAAATATCTTCTCTATTTCCATTCTTTCACCTCATATTTGTTCAATTTTTGCCAATGGACTTTTTGGGCTTTTTTCGTCGTCATTTCATGGTGTTCCCGTAGACACCTTGGTTGGGAAGGGATTTGTTGTTCAAACTCAAACTGGAGTTTGACCCTATCTGTCTGATGCATGTCCATAGTAAAGAAACAAATAAGATAAGTTATCACACTCATATAAAGTATCACAAAAAGTATAAAAGTTAGAATATAAGTAAGAAGTCTAGAAAACGTATAGGTCGTATGGTTTCAAACTTACGTCTTTTTCTTCCATGTGCTCCAGTGCGATTCGATACCCACGTAGATGAAAACGAGGATTATTTTCGTAACTCATACCTCGTTGGCACCATCTTGCAATAACAAAAAAAATATTAATGTTAGGTATTGTTAAATAAGAAGATAATAAAGTGTATTTATATATTCAGAATAACTTTAAGCGTATGGAAATGATGACTGCACTGTAGTAACAGGAGCAAGCAATGGCATACACGTGAATGCCTAAACAGTGAATAGTAATACACAACCTCTCATGCTTCTGACATTGTTGTAGGTGGTTTGACACATATGTTTGTACAATGTTGCCAAACAAGCAGAACCCCAACTATATGTGTTGCATTTTTCTAGATCTCCCACGAAGATATTCAAGAAGAATGCAAAAGATTATGACTTTTGTCTAGGAACAACAAAGTAGCAATGACAAGTAAAATATATAGTTTAGCTTGTAAAATATTATCTTCATGGGTTGAGGAAGATTTATTTTTAACTATTTATACAAATTCTCTAGCCAAACAATCTTTACAGACCCTCTATTTATATCATAATTTGTAGGTTGTACCCCTAAATTCTCAATGTAAAAATCGTTTGTTACATCGGTAAGGCCATTAAAAACTTTTCCATATACTCGGAGACCAAGTAACATACTAACATCCTCTAATGTTATAGTGCATTCACCAGTTGGCAAATGAAACGTATGTGTTTCTAGTCTCCATCTCTCTAACAAAGCCACAACTAGTCTAGAGTCAATTTTTAAACTCGATATTTTTGTGACATTCGTAAAACTTGTTAGAACAAGATTTGTTCTAGACATATTCTCTTTTAGTTTTGATGATAACAAAAGTATTAAAAGAAAAATGGTTTATTTAATGTGTGTTTTGTTAATGCAGGTTCTTGTACATAAATAATCAGAATCTATTTTACTTAAGATACACTTGGAGTTGCTTCATAGCTAGCTTTTGGTGGCAGACTCTGAAGAATAATTTCTTGTGTGGTTTGGCGAAGACTCTGAACTGAAGGCCTCAATATTCAGACGAGTATCTACACTTAGTAATTGTATATCAGTTTCTGGTACCATTCAGAGGTGGTGATAAAGTTGTGTACTATCTGTACTACAGAAAGCATATTGTATTGTCCTATCAGCCTGTCAGTTGGAGTCTACAAAATTGAAAGGCTCAAGAAAAGATGGTATGTTCTATGGATGTCTGCTTCCAACGGCTCTATTAGTATAAAACCTCTTGAAGACTCAAAGGTTAAACGTGTTACACACTAGATTTAGAAATCTACTATGCATCCATCTTCAATGTCTCTTGTACTATGAAACAAAATTAAAGAGTCTACAAAATTGAAAGGCTCAAGAAAAGATGGTATGTTCTATGGATGTCTGCTTCCAACGGCTCTATTAGTATAAAACCTCTTGAAGACTCAAAGGTTAAACGTGTTACACACTAGATTTAGAAATCTACTATGCATCCATCTTCAATGTCTCTTGTACTATGAAACAAAATTAAAGACACTTGATCAAGTCACCTTCTCAACGGCTAGTTTCTGAAAAATATATATATATATATATATATATATATATATATATATATATATATATATATATATATATATATATATATATATATATATATATATATATATATATATATATATATATATATATATATATATATATATATATATATATATATATATATATATATATATATATATATATATATATATATATATATATATATATATATATATATATATATATATATATATATATATATATATATATATATATATATATATATATATATATATATATATATATATATATATATATATATATATATATATATATATATATATATATATATATGGCTGAAGATTCAAACCTGAATTTTTAACAAGGATTCTTCTTCTGTTAAAGGTGTCACAATTGTGAAAAACAACTGGCAAAAACAAACAGAAGAGTCGCCGCCGAACTTTATTTATCCCAAGGGAGGGAAGGAAATAATAAAAAAAAACCTAAAAGAAATGAGAAGACAAGGTCATCGCAACCAAATCTTGGGTTCGAGAGTCGTTTACGCAAGGGAAAGGTATTAACACGCCTCACGTCCGTTATACTCAACGGGATCCATGCTTGTTGTCTAATCAAATGGTGAGTTATCTAAAAGCTACTGCTAAACATAAACAGGAAAAGGAAAAGAAAAAGGAGACTCGCTAGGACATCACCGCCCTATGCATACATTTTCCCTCGTGCAATGGGAAAGTCAGAGTCAACGTAGTTCGGAAAATTATGGGTGATGTGGGGAAGGTTGCTCGCCAAGACTTCATCGTCTTGTGCCTACATATCCTCATCTGGTATGAGAAATCAGAATAAACGTAGTTCAGGTAACTAAATCACAGGTTGATTAAGTGTTTTTTATGAGTGACGCTAAGTTTACATTCCAACAGTTAGGATCGATGCCTGTTTGCAGTAGAACAAAAAAGTAACGTACTCTTTTCTGAAAATGAGTTTGAAGAACAAATCCCGAAGGATAAAAAATTTGAATTTTATTTATGAGTTTTAATTAAGTAAATTGACTGGTTTGAGATTTGCGTTGCACTAAAGACTATGATATAGGAATGAATGTGTCACGTATCGCCCCTAGACGGGACGCGTAACACCCTTATAAACCCCACACATTAAATATAAATAATCATAGTGAATTACCATGCATCTCACAAAAGGGTGTCACATATAGTTCCAATACATCACACAAACACTTGTCATGATCAATAACACTTAAAATGAATTCATGCTTTTTGTACACTTTCACATTAGCATGTAGCAACAGATTTTCTTCAATCATATTAGACATAATGAAAGTTTCATACTCATCCCACTCATAATTAATACTTAGGCATAAAAGCTAATACTCCACATAATTCAAATAAACATAACAACATAGAGTAGAGTACATAATGTATTTCTCAAAGATAAACCAAAATCTCTCCACTGTTACATGACTAGAGCACGACTCGACCCAACATAAATAAAAAATCTAAATTAGCTAATCCAATGGCTACCTCTCGCTATGAGCAACTCTACTCCTCGGTACCTGAGGGATGTCGTATAAAACATCATTCTAACAAAAGGGTGAGAATTCACATAATTATTGAAATCATAAGATAATAATTAACTTTAAGGCATACAAGTACAATCACAATCATTCTCACACTTCAAAGTTTCATCAACAAAGTATCACTCAAGTAATCATACCACTTACAAGTATATACGCACAATCCGCAATTTCATCAATTCAATAATTCACATAGATACACATAATCTCATATCACAAACATATACATAATGAGACTCAATTCAAGACTCAATGAAACTCATGCCATGTGGTACCAACGCTTGTTATTATTTTTCGGTTTTTACATTTAAATCGGGTCTGTTCCCTAGACGAATAACATACAGAAACCCATTCCCTAAGCTTTCAAACCCCGCTCTAGGTTTGGGATAAGTCACTAGCTCCTACTGGACTAACTGTAACACCCCCTTTCTATACCCCAAATAAAATAGATAAATCAATTAGGCACTTAGAAAATTTATTTCATCAGAGTTTAGTTAAAACATGGTATAAAAGAGGCGCATCACATTATCATGAAATTAAACATATACGATACCTGCTCAAAATAGATATGCAACAATGGGTAACCCACATCTCAATATTTAGAATAAAAGCGGAAACATCCAAATATTGAATCAATCACATTCATAAAGGTATATACAACCATCAGTTAATTCATGCTTTACAACATATCCACAGCAGATACATACACAGATGTATCACAAAAGAATCAAAACAAATGTAACTCCAAAAGAGTCAAAGGCTTCCTAACTACCCAGATGTTACATATCAGAGCCATTGACCAAAAGGAATGAAGACATCGCTTCACAAAAAGAACCTCCAGCTTCCTACTCTGCAATGCCTCATAGAGCATTATAAAACAGCAGAAGAGTGAGAAACAACATCATAACAGTTAATGCATAAAATTATATATACATAACTCCATAATTGTACAAGTTATACTCAAATTATGTTCTCACCACATTAAGCATATACAAATAATCATGTCTCTACACATACACATGAACATTCACTATATTTCCTCCAAACAATCACATATAACATACACGGTTATATTCACACAACCAATGCATCATACACAGATGACTCATGCAACTCATAGAGACCGACACACGACCCTATGCAGATGCAAATGCGGTACCGACTCATTCAACAAATTCCCTAAGGAATCGAGTATTCAGCAGATCCTCCACGGGATCAAGTACTCAGCAGATTCTCCACGGAATCAAATATTCATCAGATTCTCCACGGAATCGAATATTCAGCAGATCCTCCACGGGATCAAGTACTCAGCAGATTCTCCACGGAATCAAATACTCTAACCAATCCTCCACGGGATTACATGTCATGACCGATTCTCCAAGGAATCACACAATGCAACCGATTCTCCAAGGAATCAAATATAACCATCGTATCATACGAGGTTCTGCAAATCCTCTGAGGGATCAATCGACACAAAATGCATACCATGCTCACAAACATATTCATTGCATTCATCACATACATCGCATATATCTATCATGCATTCACATTATACACCATTCCACACATGGTTTACACACATATCAGCCTATCAATGCATTTCTATTCAATTCGAGCAAATACACAAGATTATCAAATATTCAAGATTTATTATTTACTCTACCATCTAGGATTCACGCCTTTCGGCCACCCACAGCACAACATGTTGAAACAGTTCACATATCAATCATTCATATAGGCATTAATCATAATTGAATCAATCAAACATCATGCATTGAACAAACAGCAAAACAAATAACACTGCCAGGTTCGCCAACCTTCGCCTGGCGAAGCCACGCAGCGAATGCTCGCTGGCCTTCGCCTGGCGAACTCCCCAGCGAAGTCCACTGGGAGTAACTCTGGAATTACTCGCTGAGGCTCGCTATCCACTCGCCTGGCGAACCTTCGCCAACTCACCTCGCCTGGCGAACTTGCCAGTGAATACAGGGTATTAGCTTCTGACTTGCTTCGCTACAGCTCGCTGGGCTTCGCCTGGCGAAGCTTCGCTGCCATTCGCCTGGCGAACTTGCGAAGACAGAACTTCCATGGCTGTCTCAAAGCCCAAACTCCACACATCCAACCGATTAAATCCAAACCAGTCACAATAGCACAACCCAACCCTCACCCGACTAAACTACATCGTCTAATCCGATTTCTAACCGATTAAAACTTCGTTCTACACACAAAACCAACTTCTAACCTAAGTGGAAAAAGAGTAGAAACTCTACAAAATCCACACACATACACATACAATCATACACATTAAAGAGATGATGGAGTTTCACACCCTTACCGATCGATTGCAAGCTTTGGTGATGATTCCTTGATGATTCTAGGTTTTCCTCTCCACTTTCTCTTCTCTTTCTCTTCTCCTCTTTTCTTTCTCTTGTTTTTCTTCTTATGTTACTATCTTCTTCCTTTTTCCTCTCTTATTCTATTTCTATCTCTATTTCTTTCCTCTCAAATTCTTTCCAACACTTACCAATCAATTCTCACACTAAAGTGCTAAATGTCTAAAATGCCCTTTTTACTCTAATTCCCCGAAAACTCTCCGAATCGGTAAAATAGATAAAATAAGCAAACACCACATAATAACAATATATAATTTCTCAATTTAAACAAACATCAATTAAATAAATTAAAAGACTCAACAATTAAAGGAAATTCAGAATCGGGGCGTTACAACTCTCCCCCACTTTAGAAATTTTCGTCCTCGAAAATATCACCTGATTCAAACAACTCTGGATGCGATTCTCGCATCTTGCTTTCCAATTCCCAAGTCATGTTGCCTTCCGCGGCACCTCCCCAGGACACTTTCACAAGCGCAATATCCTTGCCTCTTAGTTTCTTAACTTCACGGTCCAAAATACTAACCGGTAAAACTTCAACTGTAAGGTTATCTCTTACTTCCACTTCATCCATTGGGATCACATGTGACGGATCCGGAACATACTTCCGAAGTTGCGAGACATGGAATACATCATGCAAATTCGAAAGGTTCGGAGGCAACGCCACACGATAAGCCACAGCACCAACTCGTGCGACAATCTGATACGGACCAATAAAACGAGAAGTCAACTTTCTCGACTTCAAAGCACGACCCACACCCGTAACCGGTGTAACTCTCAAAAACACATGGTCGCCCTCTTGAAACTCGAGATCCTTTCTCCTTTTATCATGATAACTTTTCTGTCTATTCTGAGAAGCTTTCATCTTTTCCCGAATAAATTTCACCTTTTCCGTCGTTTGCTGTACCATTTCAGGACCAACTACCGACCTTTCACCCGTCTCATGCCAACACAGAGGTGTTCGACATCTCCGTCCATATAAAGCCTCAAATGGCGCCATACCGATACTCAAATGGAAACTGTTATTTTAGGTGAACTCAATCAACGCTAAATAACCGTCCCACGCACCTCCTTGTTCAAGCACACAAGCACGCAACAGATCTTCTAACGATTGAATCGTCCTCTCGGTTTGACCATCTGTTTGCGGATGATATGCTGAACTCAATCTCAACTTAGAACCCAAGGCACCTTGCAAACTCTCCCAAAATCTTGAAGTAAATCTAGGATCTCTATCCGACACAATACTCTTAGGAACTCCATGAAGCTTCACAATAGTGCCAACATAAATCTCGGCCAACCTTTCCAAAGAATAAGTAATATCAATCGGAATAAAATGAGCCGATTTAGTAAGCCTATCAACAATCACCCAAATAGCATTATGTCCTCTTTGCGTATTCGACAATCCCGTAACAAAATCCATCGATATACTGTCCCATTTCCATTCCGGAATATCCAACGGTTGCATCAATCCACTAGGCTTCTGATGCTCCACCTTAGACTTCTGACAAGTCAAACACGAGTACACAAAACGAGCAACATCGCTTTTCAATCCAGACCACCAAAAGATCTTCTTCAAATCCTGATACATCTTATTCGCTCCCGGATGAATACTTAAGTTACTCCGATGTCCCTCTTCTAATATCATCTTTTTCAAATCCGCGTCATCGGGAATACAAATACGACCTCGAAACCTCAAAACTCCTAATTCATCAACGTTGAAATCTTCATTTCCATTCATCATCAAATCCACAAATTTCAAATCCAACTTTTGCTTTTCACACACTGTAGCAAGGAAATCATTCGTGACATGCAACATACCAAGCTTCACACTACTCGGCGTTAACTCACAAACCAAACTCAAATCTCTAAAGTTCTCCAAGAGTTCCCACTCTCTAACCATCAAAGTAGACACGTGCAACGACTTCCGACTTAAGGCATCGGCTACCACATTCGCCTTACCCGGATGATAATTTAAACCAAAATCATAGTCTTTCAAAAGTTCTAGCCATCTCCTTTGCCTCATATTCAATTCCTTTTGATCAAACAAATACTTCAAACTCTTGTGATCGCTAAAAACTTCAAATCTTGCACCATAAAGATAGTGCCTCCAAATTTTCAAAACGAACACCACGGCCGCTAACTCCAAATCATGAGTAGGATAATTCTTTTCATGCACTCTCAACTGCCTAGAAGCATACGCCACGACCTTCCCATCTTGCATCAATACACCACCCAATCCTGATAAAGAAGCATCACAATAAACCACAAAAGGTTCCGTAGGATTCGGCAAAATCAAAACTGGCGCTGTTGTTAACCTTCTCTTTAATTCCATGAAACTCTCTTCACAATTAACATCCCAAATAAAGGCCTTTCCTTTACAAGTCAACTGCGTTAACGGGAGTGCTAACTTCGAAAACCCTTCGATAAACCTCCGGTAGTAACCGGCCAAGCCCAAAAAGCTTCGAATTTCCGAAACCGATCTTGGAGTCTCCCATTGCATTACCGCATCAATCTTGGATGGATCCACACTAATACCATTGCCGGAAATAATATGCCCAAGAAAACTCACCTCCGACAACCAAAACTCACACTTAGACAACTTTGCATACAACTTCTTCTCTTTCAAAATCCGCAACGCAATCCTTAAATGTTCTTCGTGTTCCTCTCGAGACTTAGAATAAATCAAAATGTCATCGATAAACACCACCACAAAACGATCCAACTGCTCGTGGAAGATACGGTTCATATATTCCATGAAAACACCCGGCGCATTAGAAACTCCGAATGGCATCACCGTATACTCGTAGTGACCATATCGTGTTCTAAAAGCCGTCTTCGAAATATCTTCTTCCTTAACCCGAATCTGGTGATAACCGGATCTTAAATCAATCTTACTAAAAACACGGGCTCCAACCAATTGATCCATCAGATCATCAATTCTTGGAAGCGGATACTTGTTCTTAATTGTCACCTTATTCAACTGCCGATAATCAATACACAATCGCATACTACCATCCTTCTTCTTTACCAACAATACCGGCGCACCCCAAGGAGAAACACTTGGTCTTACAAATCTCTTATCCAACAAATCATTCAACTGCTTCTTCAATTCCACCAACTCCGATGCCGACATCCGATACGGGGCCATCGAAATCGGTCTAGTACCCTGAACTAGATCAATAGAAAATTCAACCTCTCTCTTTGGCGGCACATCCACAATATCTTCCGGAAACACTTCAGGAAATTCACAAACCACAGGAAACACGTCGAGCTCAACTTTGCTCTCCACCGACAACGATGCAAACAAACCAAACAACTGAGCTTCGTCCGCTAAAAGTTTCTTCAACTCTTTAGTGGAAAGAAAACTCTCGTTTTCACCATCTTCCAAAGAAGGAAACCTTACCAACTTGTGATAGCAATCCAAATGAACTCTATTAAATTGCAACCAATTCATACCCAAGATTACGTCCAAACCTTCCAACGGCAAACACACTAAATCCATAACGAAGTCCTTACCATACATGGTCAAAGGACAACTTGCACACACCAAGGAAGTAGTTACCGACCCCGAAGCGGGAGTCCCAATAACCATACCACTACTCAAAGAAACCATACACAAATCCAACCGCTTAGCACACGAAAGAGAAATGAACGAGTGAGTCGCTCCAGTATCAATAATAGCAACTAAAGGCATATCATTAATAAAGCATGTACCTTTAATCCAACGATCCGCCGCATTAGTAGCGTCTGAACCTGCTAATGCGAATACTTTTCCGCCCGCCGGAGCTTGCTTCGGTTTGGTACAAGTCGGGCTAATGTGACCCACCTCGCCACAATTAAAACACTTCACAGCATTCTTTCTACACTCTGCTGCATCATGACCAAAGAGTCCACAGTTGGAACACTTCGCCTTGAACTTTCCACAATCATAAGACTTGTGGCCCATCACGCCACACTTAAAACATTTGATCGCACCGGAACCTCCTCCGGGTCTCCTATCAAAGTTTCCCCTATGTTTGCCCTTCTCAGCAGGCGTCACATAAGGTCCGCTTCGTACTTGCTGCTTCCCTCTCCTCTCGCTCAAACCTTTATAATGAGTAGAACGAGCTCTACTGTCTTCTTCATAAATTCTACAACACTCAGTCAAATCCGAAAATCTTCGTATCCTTTGATAACCCACCGCTTGCTTTATCTCCGGACGCAAGCCATTCTCATACTTGATACATTTGGAAAATTCCGCCGTAACCGCATCATAGTGAGGGTGAAACTTCACTAACTCAGTAAACTTAGCGGTGTAGTCCACCACCGACATATTACCTTGTTTCAACTCCAGAAATTCCATTTCTCTCTTCCCTTTAACACTTTCGGGATAATACTTCCTTAGAAACTCAGCACGAAATAAATCCCACGTAATCTCCTCGTCGTCGACCTCAAGAACTTGCCTCATGCTGACCCACCAGTCATCGGCCTCTTCTCTCAGCATGTGAGTCCCTAGTCTCACCTTATTCCCTTCAGCACAATCCATCACCCTAAAAATCCTCTCAATTTCCTTTAACCATATCTGAGCACCATCCGGATCAAATCTCCCTTTGAACACCGGTGGTTGGTTCTTCCTAAACTCATCATTCGCATTCACGTTAGGTGCACCCTGCACAGCTCTGGCCATAGCCTCTAACGCCGCTGCCATAGCATTGTCATTACGACCTGCCATATTCTGAGGATTCCCAAAAATCAACAAGGTTAAACAACCGTTCAACCAACACAACAACAAGACAGACACGACTGACTCAACACTGGCTCTGATACCACTTAATGTAACACCCCCTTTCTATACCCCAAATAAAATAGATAAATCAATTAGGCACTTAGAAAATTTATTTCATCAGAGTTTAGTTAAAACATGGTATAAAAGAGGCGCATCACATTATCATGAAATTAAACATATACGATACCTGCTCAAAATAGATATGCAACAATGGGTAACCCACATCTCAATATTTAGAATAAAAGCGGAAACATCCAAATATTGAATCAATCACATTCATAAAGGTATATACAACCATCAGTTAATTCATGCTTTACAACATATCCACAGCAGATACATACACAGATGTATCACAAAAGAATCAAAACAAATGTAACTCCAAAAGAGTCAAAGGCTTCCTAACTACCCAGATGTTACATATCAGAGCCATTGACCAAAAGGAATGAAGACATCGCTTCACAAAAAGAACCTCCAGCTTCCTACTCTGCAATGCCTCATAGAGCATTATAAAACAGCAGAAGGGTGAGAAACAACATCATAACAGTTAATGCATAAAATTATATATACATAACTCCATAATTGTACAAGTTATACTCAAATTATGTTCTCACCACATTAAGCATATACAAATAATCATGTCTCTACACATACACATGAACATTCACTATATTTCCTCCAAACAATCACATATAACATACACGGTTATATTCACACAACCAATGCATCATACACAGATGACTCATGCAACTCATAGAGACCGACACACGACCCTATGCAGATGCAAATGCGGTACCGACTCATTCAACAAATTCCCTAAGGAATCGAGTATTCAGCAGATCCTCCACGGGATCAAGTACTCAGCAGATTCTCCACGGAATCAAATATTCATCAGATTCTCCACGGAATCGAATATTCAGCAGATCCTCCACGGGATCAAGTACTCAGCAGATTCTCCACGGAATCAAATACTCTAACCAATCCTCCACGGGATTACATGTCATGACCGATTCTCCAAGGAATCACACAATGCAACCGATTCTCCAAGGAATCAAATATAACCATCGTATCATACGAGGTTCTGCAAATCCTCCGAGGGATCAATCGACACAAAATGCATACCATGCTCACAAACATATTCATTGCATTCATCACATACATCGCATATATCTATCATGCATTCACATTATACACCATTCCACACATGGTTTACACACATATCAGCCTATCAATGCATTTCTATTCAATTCGAGCAAATACACAAGATTATCAAATATTCAAGATTTATTATTTACTCTACCATCTAGGATTCACGCCTTTCGGCCACCCACAGCACAACATGTTGAAACAGTTCACATATCAATCATTCATATAGGCATTAATCATAATTGAATCAATCAAACATCATGCATTGAACAAACAGCAAAACAAATAACACTGCCAGGTTCGCCAACCTTCGCCTGGCGAAGCCACGCAGCGAATGCTCGCTGGCCTTCGCCTGGCGAACTCCCCAGCGAAGTCCACTGGGAGTAACTCTGGAATTACTCGCTGAGGCTCGCTATCCACTCGCCTGGCGAACCTTCGCCAACTCACCTCGCCTGGCGAACTTGCCAGTGAATACAGGGTATTAGCTTCTGACTTGCTTCGCTACAGCTCGCTGGGCTTCGCCTGGCGAAGCTTCGCTGCCATTCGCCTGGCGAACTTGCGAAGACAGAACTTCCATGGCTGTCTCAAAGCCCAAACTCCACACATCCAACCGATTAAATCCAAACCAGTCACAATAGCACAACCCAACCCTCACCCGACTAAACTACATCGTCTAATCCGATTTCTAACCGATTAAAACTTCGTTCTACACACAAAACCAACTTCTAACCTAAGTGGAAAAAGAGTAGAAACTCTACAAAATCCACACACATACACATACAATCATACACATTAAAGAGATGATGGAGTTTCACACCCTTACCGATCGATTGCAAGCTTTGGTGATGATTCCTTGATGATTCTAGGTTTTCCTCTCCACTTTCTCTTCTCTTTCTCTTCTCCTCTTTTCTTTCTCTTGTTTTTCTTCTTATGTTACTATCTTCTTCCTTTTTCCTCTCTTATTCTATTTCTATCTCTATTTCTTTCCTCTCAAATTCTTTCCAACACTTACCAATCAATTCTCACACTAAAGTGCTAAATGTCTAAAATGCCCTTTTTACTCTAATTCCCCGAAAACTCTCCGAATCGGTAAAATAGATAAAATAAGCAAACACCACATAATAACAATATATAATTTCTCAATTTAAACAAACATCAATTAAATAAATTAAAAGACTCAACAATTAAAGGAAATTCAGAATCGGGGCGTTACACTAACAAGCATTGCCTATTGACACAAATGATGTGTGTGCAATTTCAACAACCATATACAATTAAGACCATTCCATAATCTTAACATTCATACATATCTTCAATAATTCATCACACTTGAATTACCATACAATTACACATACTTGCACATTTTTATGAATCATCCACACACAATTCACTTTCAATTGGTATACAACATATTTTACAATACAATCGCAACTGTATTATCACTACAAAAAGCAATAACTATCATGTATTTCATGTTTTCACACCCAAAATAAACTTATACAAGCATACACATAAGTATTTGATAAATTATCCACAAATAATTTCACAAGCGGCAGCAAACAACACAACAATCCATTAATAGAACATATATATAATTGGCTTCTCAAAAATATTAGATATAAAAATATTGGCCAAAAAATTCTCTTATCTATACTATGATATATCTCTATTCATTAGTTTTCTGACACTTCGAACGGTGACCAAAACGGACTTACGGATCAAAAGTTATGGCCAAAATCGTAGAAACGAAATTTTTACCAATACACAGCATTTCGTCAACCGCTTGCGATGGGATCAGTCGACGCATTGACGGCAGAAAAAAATCCATAAAAATGCACTCAGTATGCGTTGACCGCTGCGACGGATGCATCGACGCAAACAGTACAGTATGCAAAATTTTCTGCGTTTTCACCGTTGGAGGCCTTTTGGACCTTCGATTTCAATTCCGTAAAAAACCCCAGTTCCAGAATTCAAAATAATACCATTATATGATAATTATAATAACCCACAACACATATTTAAGGATCCTATCATCATACATCATGTAATTATCAATTTTAAAATCATGGAAATTAGGGATTTTTATCCTAAATATGATACTACCCATCATACACTATCATACAATTCCAATAATCATATAAAAGCCCACCCTTACCTTGACTTTTGATGATTCTTGAGCTATCTCTCTTAATTCTTCTTCTTCTTCACCCTTTCATCTCTCTAGCCTATTTCTTCCTCTTTACTAACCTTTTCTCTCTTTCTATTCTCTTGTTAAACCCTAACATTGTCTTAATCAATTGGACTTAACTCAACCTACCCCCACTTACTATTCACACACTTAATTAAGCCCAACTAAATAATCTAACAATTCTACATTATTCTACCAAATAGAATAAATAAACAAATTTAATTAATTCAATAAATCACATATCTATATTAAATCAATTAAATCAATTAACTCATGTAAATTAAATAAGTCAATTAATTTATATAACCCAATAATTCATATAAATCAAATAATTCATATAAATTCAATAAATCAAATAATTAATTTAAATAAAATAATTCAAATAAATCGAATAAATCACATAAATTACTTAACTCAAATAAATCACATAATTCAATTAAATTCATTAAATCAAATAGGCACAAAATTACACAATTAATTAATTAATTTAATAAATGAATAATTACTAAAATTGGGGTGTTACAGGACGTACACTAAACACTCTAGACAAGCAAGGAGAGACTCCTTACTCATCATTCTCTATATGCTTAAGGCTCGTAGCACACAACGTTCATCGTCCTCAAGTAAGATGGTTCAATTTAGGTCAAAATTTGCACTTAACAAACTTTGTCCAACTAAATTTATGCTTGTCCTCAAGTAAAGTATATCCCTCATGAAAACAAGAGAGATTTGCTCAAACTAGAGGATTTTCTCAAGCATAAGATTCAACCAAGAAAGGATTAACGGTTCAAATTCAAACAAGAGAGATTTGCTCAAACAAAAGGATTTGCTCAAGCATAAGAATGTGCACAAGCAATGTTCACCACTTAATAGAATCGAACAATGATAAAGAATTTAGTTCTTAAAAAAATATCAGGAAATGTTTCAAATAACAACTAAATTCTGATACTTGAATCACTCTAATACTCCTCTTCAGTATAATGATGTAGAAATTAACGTGTTTGCAGGCAATTTCACTCACCTAACAAACAATGTTAATAACAATCCAATTCATACATTCATCTAATCAATCAAAATATGAAATCATGGAAGCAAAAAGATCAAAAAAGGCTTTTAAGTTTGTAGTTTGATCAGGTTCACAATAAAGGGATATTTCTAAAGATCATTGAATCAAAGTTGCCAATGCAAAAGAGACATTCACTATACAAGTTATTTGCACATCCCAACTTCATTCACCACTTTCTTTTCTCAATTGTATACCTTCTCAAACTTTATTTTGTACTATTATTTCATTCACTATTTTTCTTTTTCAAATGAACATTCTTTTTATTTTGTTTTTCACATTCATATTCACATTTTTCAATGCTTGCTTGAAATTTTACGAAATTTTTAGCAACCTACCATTTTTCGTTTCGTTCTCTCCAACTTGAATTCAACCAAACCTCAAGCGAATGCTCCTTTTTTTTATGGCAAGGAAATCAATTTAAACGATGTTCAAAGGTTCAAATTTTTTTTAGAATCTCACAAATTTCAATGATAAACTACACTTTCAAATTATGTACATAAATCAAGTTCATCACTAAAATGAGATCTAAACTGTTTAGGCTCAAAGGGGGTTAACGAATTATCACTACTCATGGGTAAGTTACTTTTTGGATATGGTTGTGCTTAATATAAACAAATGCCTTGATCATTTCTAATGCTTCCACAAAATCACAATAATCAGAAAATAAAGCATGAATTAAACGAATTAAACAAAGTTTATCAGTCATCCTTGCATATAGTAAACAATGGGGGTTTCTCACAATTTGTGCCTTTTAGACCTAAGTGAAACAAGCATTCAAACAAAGTTGTAAAATGAAACAAAAAACACATTTGCACAAAACACAATTTTCTTAAACCATTCTAACATTCTATAAAGCGGTACAATTTACCTTGCTTTCATTCATACACTCAACATCCTACCATCACCATCCAGACTTGGGAAAATCTTCATTGGATACTTTTATACAAATAAAAACCAATCTAGAAGAAGTTATCATCATTTCTCCCTAATCAAAAGTTGAGAAAAAACGTAAAAGGAAACAAGTATATATACAATATAAACAACTGTACAAAGTTAAAAAACTATAAAACTATTGCAATGCACTTCAATATATAAACACCAATCCCTGGCAATGGTGCAATTTTGTTCGAACTGCAGTAAAGCGGCAAGAAGAAAAAACTTAGATTTGGAAGGATTCCCTCAGGAATTTATATCGTCTCCACAAGGGTTGGTGCGAGGGAAAGAACTCCGTTCAACGGTCTCTATATTTCTAAGCTTGTTGTGAAAATTTAGTTGAAAAATCAAACATACAATAGATAAAGGCAGAAAATATAAAGACAGGAAATATAAAGTAAATACTTAAAATATAAACGGAGCCTTGTTGGAATTGGTTCTCATCAATTGATAATGTAACGCCCCGAATTTGATTATTACATTTTATTGAGTATTTTATTTGATTTGAGTAATAATTGTATTAATTGTGAATTTGATGTGTTAATATAGTATGTTTTGATATTTTACCGTTTCGGAGAGTTTTCGAGTAAAATTAGATTGGAGGGTATTTTGGTCGTTTTACATTTAATAGTGAGGAAAGAAATATAAAAGAAATAGAAATAGAAAGAAAGAGATATAAGAGTAGGTAAGAGAAAGAAAAAGAGAAATAGAGGGAAAGAGAAGAGAAAGAAGGAAGAAGAGAAGAAAAAGAGAGAAAGCTAGGGATTCTTCAAGAACACTTGCTAGGAATCGAATAATCGGGTAAGAGTGTGAAATCTTATTATCTTATCATTATGTATGATTATGTATGTTTTGGTTGGAATTGTTTGGTTGTTTTCGACACATTTCCGTTTAGGTCGAATTAGGAAAAATCGATAGAAACCGATGTTTTCGCGGATGATACTCGAAATAAATTGTGTATTTTAGTTGGGTTATGTTTAGCCGTGATTATTGGATTTCGTTTGATTGAATTTGGTTGGATTTGTGAGTTTTGACATTTTTGGACAATTGGAGGTTAAGATTTTGGATGAAAATCGGAAGACATAGAATTTGCGCTTTATAATCCCAAATTGTTACTATATGATTGGTAATGATGAGTAGGTATTTAATCGGGAGAAAATAATTAAATCGATCGAGTTTTTGGAGGTTTTGGGCAAAAACCCGTAACCTTGTTTTTCCAAAATTTCAGGTGTTAACCGGTTAACGATATCTGTTAACCGATTAACCGAGTGTTAATGCGCCAGGATTTTGAAAATCTGGGTGTGTTAACCGGTTAACAGAAAGTGTTAACCGGTTAACACTGTAAGTGTGAGAAAAAGAATATATTTTCAAAACTTTGAAAATTCATAACTTCTTCACTGTTTATCGGATTTTGTCGTTCTTTATATCAAACTGAAGCTAATAATATGTTCTATAACTTGGAGAAAAGAAATATTATTTTTTGCCGACTTTTAGCCGATTTTACCGATTAATCGAGATTAATTATTTTAAGTAAGTGAGGCTTAAATAATTAGAGCGTTCGGTTGTCGTTTGGCATAATTGCTATGAATGCATATGGATTGTATGTGATAATATGAGATGAATGCATGGAAATATTATGAATTCGCATGCATTTGAAGAGTGTAGTGGCCATTTTGTATGTGATGCATCATGACATGCATTCTTGTGTTGAATTGATTCCGTGAGAATCTGCTGATCGGATTGTGTGCCCGTGTGGGGTGTGAGCAATCCATAAATGATTGTGTACCCGTGTGGGGTGTGAGCAATCAAATCGTGTGCCCATGAGGGGTGTGAGCGATCAGATCATGTGCCCGTGTGGGGTGTGAGTGATAGAATTGTGTGCCCGTGTGGGGTGTGCGCAATCCTGAAACATTGTGTGCCCATGTGGGGTGTGAGCGATGGGTGAACATCGTAGGCCTGGCGGGGAGTTACTTCGATAACGAGCGATGGTTCCATTTGGTTCTTCAATTGAACCTGCTGAAAGAGTCGGTACCGCATTGCATCTGCATAGAGTCGTGAGTCGGTCTCTATGATTTGCATTTGTCATCCTTTTATGTGTGCATTGATGATTGAATCAACATTTATATGTATATACGTTGATGTAGAGTGATGAAAATAACATCATTGTATTGATGAATGAGTGTAGAAACCTGAATATATATATATATATATATATATATATATATATATATATATATATATATATATATATATATATATATATATATATATATATATATATATATATATATATATATATATATATATGTGTGTATGTGTGTGTGTGTGTGTGTGTGTGTGTGTGTGTGTGTGTTTAGCGGGAATGGTAAGGATTGTATCATTGTAATGATACATTTGGAATGAACATAAACTGTGTGTTTATGTGAATGATGATAATTGTGGAGTGTGCAGGATTGATATGCCTGGATTATATATATATATATATATATATATATATATATATATATATATATATATATATATATATATATATATATATATATATATATATATATATATATATATATATATATATATATATATATATATATATATATATATATATATATATATATATATGTATATATATATATATATATATATATATATATATATATATGTATATATATATATATATATATATGTATATATATATATATGTATATATATATATATATATATATGTATATATATATATATATATATATATATATATATATATATATATATATATATATATATATATATATATATATAATATATATATATATATATATATATATATATATATATATATATATATATATATATATATATATATATATATATATATATATATATATATATATATATATATATATATATATATATATATACGTTGTGATGTATATAAGAGGTGTGATGAAGAGTTGTGGTGAGAATGGGATATGTGTATATGCTATATTGAGATATATAATTATATGCAATGTTATTATGATAATATTTCTCACCCTTCTGCTGTTTTATGGTGCCCTTGAGGCATTGCAGATTAGGTATGTTGGTGATCCCTTTTCTGAAACGTGTCTTCATTGTTTTGGTCAGATGACTCTGATATGTAACACCAGGTAGCTAGGAAGCCTTTGGTTCTTTTTGGTGATACATTTGTATATGTATTTTTGGTGATGCAGGTTTATGTAAACATGAATGATGTTGATGAATTGTATTGGACGATATGGATATGTATATATGTATATACATACTGGTTGTGATTCAATGTTTAGATTTTCCGCTTTCATTCTAAATATTGAGATGTGGGTGTAAGGACTAAGTTCCTACGTTGCAAAAGTTACCCCACTGTTGCATATCATATGTTGAGCAGGTGTTGTATGTTTTAATTCCGTATAATGTGGCGTGCCTCTTTTATACCATGTTTTTAAATTTACTCTGATGAAATTTTTAATACGTGCCTAAATGATTATTTAATTTATTTGGGGTATAGAAAGGGGGTGTTACATTAAGTGGTATCAGAGCCAGTGTTGTGTTAGTTGTGTCTGTCTTATTGTTGTTAACGGTTAAGCTGTGGTTTAACCTTGTTGTTGTTTCTGGGTTGGTCAGAATATGGCTGCTAGAAATGATGTTGCGATGGCTGTTGCCATGGAAGCAATGGCTAGGGCAGTGCAGGTGCACCGAATGTGAATGCGAATGATGAGTTCAGGAAGAATCAACCACCAGTCTTCAAAGGAAGGTTTGATCCTGATGGTGCTCAGCTTTGGTTGAAAGAAATTGAAAGAATCTTTAGAGTCATGGATTGTGCAGAAGGTAATAAGGTGAGGCTTAGATCTCACATGATGAAAGAAGAGGCCGATGATTGGTTGGTCGGTATGCGTCAAATTCTTGAGGTGAATGAGGAAGCAATCACTTAGGATTTGTTTCATACTGAGTTCTTGAGAAAGTATTACCCTGAAAGTGTGAAAGGGAAGAAAGAGATGAAATTCCTTGAGTTGAAACAAGGTAATATGTCTGTGGTTAAGTATACTGCTAAGTTTGTGGAATTGGTTTAATTTCATCCTCATTATTCTGCAGTTGATGTTGAGTTCTCTAAGTGTATTAAGTATGAAAGTGGTTTACATCCTGAGATTAAGCAAGCTATGAGGTATCAAAGAATAAGGAGGTTTACGGATTTGACGAAATGTTGTAGAATATTCGAAGAAGATAGCAGGGCTCGTTCTACTCATTACAAAAGTTTGAATGAGAGAAAGGGAAAACAGCAAGCTAGAAGTGGACCTTATGTGACACCCGTTGATAAGGGCAAGCATAAGGGAAACTTTGTTAAGAGGTCTGGAGGAGGAGGTTCCGGTTCCATTAAGTGCTACAAGTGTGGTGAAATGGGACATAAGTGTTTTGAGTGTGGAAAGACCGTGATGAAATGTGCTAATTGTGGAGGTCTTGGTCATGTTGCTATTGATTGTAGAAGGAATACGGTGAAATGCTTTAATTGTGGAGAAGTGGGTCACATTAGTACTAGGTGTACTAATCCAAAGCAAGCTCAAGCGAGCAGAAAGGTGTTTGCATTAGCTGGTTCAGACACTACTAGTGTGGATCGTTTGATTAAAGGTACATGCTTTATTAATAATACGCCTTTAGTTGCTATTATTGATACTGGAGCGACTCATTTATTCATTTCTTTTGAGTGCGCTAGACGTTTGAATTTGAGCATGACTTCTTGTGGTGGTGACATGGTTATTGAGACTCCCGCTTCGGGGTCGGTAACTACATCTTTGGTGTGTTTAAGTTGTCCTTTAACCATGTATGGTAGAGACTTTGTCATGGATTTAGTGTGTTTTCCTTTAATGGGTTTGGACGTAATCTTGGGTATGAACTGGTTGCAGTTTAATCGAGTTCATATAGATTCCTATCACAAGTT
Source organism: Lathyrus sativus (assembly GCA_963859935.3). Taxonomy (NCBI): domain Eukaryota; kingdom Viridiplantae; phylum Streptophyta; class Magnoliopsida; order Fabales; family Fabaceae; genus Lathyrus; species Lathyrus sativus. The sequence goes on from OZ012737.1 coordinate 441,575,100, forward strand.
GGTGAGGTTTCCTTCTTTGGAAGATGATGAAGATGAGAGTTTTCTATCCACTAAAGAGTTGAAGAAGCTTTTAGCGGACGAAGATCAATTGTTTGGATTGTTTGCATCATTATCGGTGAAGAGTAAAGTTGAACTAGATGTGTTTCCAGTGGTGTGTGATTTTCCAGAAGTGTTTCCGGAAGATATTACGGATGTACCGCCGGAAAGAGAAGTTGAGTTTTCTATTCATCTAGTTCTACGTACTAGACCAATTTCGATGGCACCATATCGTATGTCGGCATCGGAGTTAGTGGAGTTGAAGAAGCAATTGAACGAATTGTTGGACAAGAGATTTGTAAGGTCAAGTGTTTCTCCTTGGGGTGCACTGGTATTGTTAGTAAAGAAGAAGGATGGAAGTATGCGTTTGCGAATTGTTTATAGACAATTGAACAAGGTGACAATTAAGAACAAGTATCCGCTTCCAAGGATCGATGATTTAATGGACCAATTGGTTGGTGCACGTGTTTTTAGCAAGATTGATTTGAGATCAGGTTATCACCAGATTCGTGTGAAAAAGGAAGATATTCAAAAGACAGCCTTTAGGACAAGGTATGGTCATTACGAATACCTCATGATGCCATTCGGAGTTTCTAATGCGCCAGGTGTGTTTATGGAATACATGAATCGTATCTTTCATGAGCAGTTGGATCATTTTGTGGTTGTGTTCATCGATGATATTTTGATTTATTCTAAGTTTCAAGAGGAGCATGAAGAGTATTTAAGGATTGTGTTGCAAATTTTGAAAGAGAAACAATTGTATGTTAAGT